>JAHQIV010000885.1:0-15367 GCA_030463285.1 Phytophthora europaea
TTCGCGCACTCGCACTTTAGACGGCGCAACCGGCTGGAGACGCGGCTGGAGGAGCTGCAGAAGGACGTGGCCAGCCTCACGCTCAAGCTGCGCGCCAACGGCAACCGCAGCGCGTCGCTTGACGCGTCCAGCTTCGTGTTGACGCCCGCGGAGGAGGTTTCCAGCTATAAAGTGAGAGATAGAGGAGAGCTACGACGTTGAGAGTAGGATCGTTGGAAAGAGGAGACGCTGATTAGTGTGTGTGTGAATTTTGGTGGCGGTCAGACGCCTAGAGCCACGGAAAAGCGGCGGAAAAGTGTCAAGGAGGGACCTTCTGGGCCTGTTAGAGGCGGCAGCGTCAAGACGCTGAGGGAGCTGCACCACGTGACGACGGAGAGGGACCAGCTTAAGTTCGAGCTGGAGAAGACCAGGAAGGCGCTGATTGCGGCGGAGAAGAAATGCCAGGAGGCGCTGAGAGCCAAGAAGGCACTCGAGAAGCTCAAGACCCACTGTGACTCACTGCAGGAGAGTCTCGAGCTGTCGGAGAGGATCCGAGTGAGGCAGAAGAAGCTGCTGCAGCAGTTGCAGTTGCAACTACAGCAGCAACGCAAGGAGAAGGACAAGGAGACGACGAAGGCGAAGAAGAGACCGGCGAGTGCTGGAACCAGATCAGTGGAGAAACGTGGGGCTAGTGGGCTCAAGAGATCGACGCCGACGTCGACCATGCCCAAGCACACGGACTCCAGCGTTCGAGACTATGCCCACACACGTTACGATATTCTGGACTCGCTCGTGGCGTCCAGTCACCACCAGGATGAAGACGATGAAGAGGAGGAGGAGGAAGAGGAGGGGCGTGAAACCCACGAACAAGCTCCTAGCGAGCCGACTGCTGCTGCATCTCGACCAAGGACGCCGCGTTCTGTTCTCAAGCACTCCGTACCTGCCAAGAAGTACCGACCCGACTTTGATTCTCTGCTCCAAGTGGATGACGTCCCGCATTTCAGCAATAGGCGGCCGAGTCGGATTGCCACCGCCACCGCTCGACGACCGAGTCAGACCCAAGTGCAACAGCGCGATGCCATGCGTCAGGCCGCAAGGTGGGCACGCAGCAGAGGCGCTGCGGTCGACATTTCGACCTCGACTACTCAATTACCGACGAGGAGAACGCCCACCGCCGCTCGAACGAAGAACAGCTTTCTCGCTCCTACGCAGGCCAGTATGCGCCGTCTCCATGATCTCCCACGTCGTGGCGCTCACGAAAGACCTCCGTTCGTCGTCTAACGCACGCGGTTCCATCGAGGCCAAGGCCGAAGATGCTAATTAAAGCGATTTTGATGATTTTCTTACTGTGACGCGGTCGCCTTCCGTGCTGGAGGTTTTGCGCGAGCAAGTGGAGCTGCTGATCACAATTGCGCAGTGCCTGACGGGTAGGCTGGGATACAACGACGCGCTGGATCGGACCACGTCGCTAGTCGAGAAGATCCGCGACTTGACGCTAGAGGAGAATTGAAGCTTACAGCGGAGTCGCTACCCGCTGTGCTTCAGTAAAAGATTGACACATCCAGCGAGCTCGACGTGTCTGAAAGTGCCAGAATTGAAGCACCACAGCAACTCTAGAAAGTACGACATCGTTTTGGAAACGCGGTTCTGGAACCTCGGAACTTAGCATTAAAACCCCACTGGGCTTACGCGTATTTTGTGATTGTTCTCAGTCAGAACTTCAAATTCTGACTGAGAACCAAGCAGGAGCAACAGGTAAGCGACGATCGCGCGGGATAGCACCACCAAGACTCACAAAAATGTTGTGATTCAAAGGAAATATGGCGTGAAAAGTGTGGTTCCAGCTGCTAGATGCAGCAACTCGCGGCGCGTACGCGGATACCCAGACAGTGTCCGTGTCGTCTGACGGTGTCAGTGATATTGATGATCTCCGAAAGGCGATTCGAGACAAATATCGTCATGAAAACCCGGATCTCCTAGTGGGCGTCGTAGCGGATCAACTGCTCATTTACGCCAACAGAGCAGTGTATGACGACAAGAATGGGCAGCCTTTGGACGAGGATTCTCTAATTGGTTTGGTCGAAGAGGGATGCGCTCGTCGTGGTTGTGAAGGCACTGTCTGCGCTGAGATTGACAGCTCAAGACAGCTACCCCCCTTCTCTGGAAAAAGCGATTGAGATTGCCAACGTCATGTTGACGCACAACAAATATTTTGAATTGGAGTTGAGCGCAGACAATACGACAAGAAGAAATCTTTGTCATGTCAAAGTGAACTTTCGGCGACCCGAGCAAGGATCTCTCTATGGCTGGACCGATCGAAGCGCGAGAGCGAAATTCATCTTTGTGAATGAAGTTCTACTGCATCGCATGGAAACGATTGATCAAGCAGACAATTCGCACGAATACCAGTGCATTGTTTTCGTGGTGGCGGCAAGGATTTTTCATGAATGTGCTCACTTGGCATTGCGATGGAAAAACATCTTGGATAGTCCAGACAAATTCCAGAACGAAGTTGGTACCTTCATGGAAACGAAGCTGCTCGATGGCACATGTCGAGCGAAAATTCAGCAAAGTACCGGAGCCACGTCAAAGAGGTCCAAGAGGAGCTGTGGTATGTGGACGAAGGAGATGGCCATTTTGGATGTGGTGATTGATGGCATGAATGGACTGAGCGTTATTCGAGCAGACCACTTGAACAAGTTCTTCACCCCAGGAAAGCTTTGTGACAAAGCACTCTTTCCGCTCTTGCTCACGATGTATCGAAGAACGAAAGGGGCTACAGCTTTTCTAGACGCTGATCGCAAAAGACGTCGAGCACCGCCAGAGGATCCCAACATTCTGATGCCCCCGCTTTGCGGTATCTCCAAGAATCGAAACGTACGAAGGAAATTATCCGCCTAACGACGAATCTTCATGTGGAGGAGTCTCTGGACAACATCGTGGAGGAGCACAAGGTTGCGCTGCTCGTTTGGGGCATGACTTCAAGAACGTCGCCATCGAGTAAAACATCAATATACATGTATTCGTATCACTGCTTTTGAATCAAAACCGCCGCCATCAATTCTGTGATCCCATGTTGTTCAATTCGGTGTTCCAATGCCCGGACAGATCAACTAACTGGTACCATCGAACTCCTTGGCGAATGGGTAATTGCGCTCACGCTATTGATGTGATTAGTTCACACGCTCTGCTTCCTGGACGCAGACGAATCAAGGAACGTGGCACTTACTGACATACATGCAGGTATTGGGGGAACCGTTCCGCCTTATCGAAGACGCTCACGATGGAGTGTTCCGCCAGCCAGCGTTGCTGCGCGTGCTGCTTGGACTTGTTCGCGGTGCAGCAGCGCGATGCCATGCGTCAGGCGGCACGGTTGGCACGCAGCAGAGGCGCTGCGGTCGACATTTCGACCTCGACTACTCAATTACCGACGAGGAGAACGCCCACCGCCGCTCGAACGAAGAACAGCTTTCTCGCTCCTACGCAGGCCAGTATGCGCCGTCTCCATGATCTCCCACGTCGTGGTGCTTACGAAAGACCTCCGTTCGTCGTCTAGCGCCCGCCGTTCCAGCTTGTCCAAGTCCGAAGATGTCAACTACAGCGATTTTGATTTGTTTTCTTACTGGTTGTGACGCGGTCGCCCTCCGTGTTGGACATACTACAAGAACAGGTAACTAACTACTCAAGTAAATCTAGTCTTCTTCCCAGAACGTCGTCCCGGCCATCGAGCGCTTCTTGGCCCACTCGGAGGGCTTCTCGTTGGAGTGTCCAATGCGGTTCGGCTTGCCCGCGCGGTACGTGTGGTGAGTCGGCCACTTGTACTTACGGCGCAGCTCGCGTAGCTTGGCTTGGAAGTCCGCAGACATCGGGGTCAGTTTGTTCGGGTGCGGGTGCAGATTGCCACGGTTGAAGACGACTTGATAGTCCCCGTGTGTCGTCTTCGCTCGGCCGGTAATGAGAACCCCAAGCTTGTCTTCGTAGTGTTCGGGCTGCTTGTCACTTCTGCCGAGCTGCTGCAGCGCCTTCCAGAGCAACTTGTGCTCACGGCTGGCACTGTCACGGATGAGCGCGAGGTGATCCAGGAACTCATCCATGGACGACGCCCGCGCGGTTTTCAGCGCTCGGCTCCACCTCTGCTCGGCTGCTTCGTTGGCCCGGCGCCCGCGCAACTCCCGCAAATACGCCTCGTACTTCTTGCGCAGAACCTGCACCGCCAGCTCCCCGTACACTGCACTGTCAAGACTCTCATCTAGCGTATCGTTCAGCTCCCAGTTGATCTTCCCGTCCGCTGCACCTGCATCGCGGACGATGCGGTACCGAGCCGACCGCTTCTGAAGGAGCAGGAACTTGGGCAGTTCTTCAGCGCAGGTCGGCCACAGTTCCTGCAGAGTCGGTATCGCTTGTGTGGCGTCTCCATACTTGGTCGGCGACACTACCACACAGCGGATGAGGTTATTCGCGCACTGCTCGAACGCATGGAAGAACGGCGTCTCCGCCGCAAACTTCTGAGCCTTGTTCGGTCCAACCTTCCAGACAGCTTGGTCCAGTGCGTGCGGGTCGAATGCATCCTCGACAACACTCTCGTGCGTGTACCCGACCATGTGCTCCACCAGTGCCAGGTATCGCGCCTCATTGAAGCGGATGAATTTGTGCACGCGCGTCGCCAGCAGCTCCTTCAGCACTGCAACAAGAGCTTCACCGTCGCACTTGTCTCCTGAGCGGCGTAGAAGTCGGAAGAGCAGCTTTCCCATCGCTGCTTCTGGATCAACCGGCATCTTTGGAAGACGCTCGGAGCTACCCATGATCAGACGAATCGAGTGCACCAACTTCGCTACCAGCTCCCACTGGAAATCGCTCAAAGGTTCGTCTCGCTGCTCCAGCAGAGACATCAGCGAAGCTGAGATCGTTCCTTGGAACATGTTGGGGCAGAATAGGCCAGCAGGAGCACCCGACAGCAGACCTGTAAGGATATCAAGCAACTGAGTACCTGATGCCGCCCGCACGAGTGCGCTACCCAGTGCATCGTCAGGATCAGCAAAGAGCTGTGCGTAATTGTAGGCCCGAGCACGGATGCTGAGACCGCCAGTAGCTTCGTCGCTGCCGATGAGTGTCAAGAAATCCCGCGCTGTGACAACGTCCGGCGAGATTTTGGTGATGACAGCCGACCACGCGTCCATGAAGTCCGGCTTGCCGTTCTTTTCCGGTAGCTGCAAGACGGCGAGGTGAGCGAGGAACAAACTTGCTACCGTCTGCAGTACGGTCTTGGGATCGAACACGTCTTCTTCTTCCAGGGCCTCTTCGGTCGCCTCCTGGGTCGTGAGCAGCGTGATGGCACTTTCAGACACGTCAAGCTCGCTGGTTGTGTCAATCTTTTGCTGAAGCACAGCGGGTAGCGAGTCCGCTGTGAGCTTCAAGTGGCTCTTGTTCTCCTCTGGCGTCAAGTCACGAATCTTCTCGACTAGCGATGTGGTCCGATCCAGCGCGTCGTTGTATCCCAGCCTACCCGTCAGGCACTGCGCAATTGTGATCAGCAGCTCCACTTGCTCGCGCAAACCTGAGGCTGCGATAGCACGCTTTGCGAACCGATCGCCAACCACGACAGTGGCTCGATCTAGGAAGGCAAAGAGGACGTCACGCGTGTCTCCAGCCTTCGGAATCGAGTTGTTCTTGACATCGTCCTCGCTTGACGGGATGCTCAGGTCTTCCACATCGTAGAAGATGAACGAGTCGAGGGCAGTCTCGCTCACAGTACTCTCTGTCTCAAGGGCAGGCGTGAAGGTTCTTCCGGCGCAGCGGTCAAACATCTTGGACAGGATAAGCAGGAGACCGCTTGCAAGCTGCTGTGCGTCGCGCACCTTGGGCTCGATCAGCACTCCGCCAAACTTCTTCGCAATGATGCCGTACATGCAGTGGTCGCTGTTCTTGACGTACTTGACGATGTTCACGATGAGGTTGCCTTCAAAGTGCGCCTGGACCAAGGCAAGCACGTTGAACATGTCCGAGTCCACGATCGAGTGCTTCTCCTTGAGGAAGTTGATCTCGTGCTCCGCTTCGCGCGTTCTGGTTTCAGCGAGGAGGTGCGGACCAGCGTCTGTGATGAGGAAGGCAATCGTGGGCATCGTGTTGTCTAAAGTCAGCAGCTCAGCCAGCGCTGCCTTCTGGTTCTCGTCGCCGTCACCCCCGTTGGCGACCACACTCGGCCGACCAGGAGGCGTGCACAGCCTGACCGACATGACGAAGTTTGAAGCCTCCCCGCCGTCCGTGAAGCTGTTGCTCGTGACGAAGCAGCCCTGCGAGCTCTCCGTGAACGTTACGATGGTGATCATGACGGCGTAGTCCTCCTCAAACACCGAGTCGACGAGGTGGCGCACGGTTCGCTTCACACCTTCCAACTCGTCGGCCATGGATCCCGTGATGTCGAGCAGGAATACCAAGTTGATCATGGCTGCGAGGTTGGTAGTAGTGGGGTGAATGGTTTGCTTGAGGCAAATTGAAGAATGAACTGACCCTGCGAGCTGAAAGCGCCGAGGACATTCACTCACGGCAACAACAAGTGCAACAAGTGAACGGGTACAAAACCATTTTCTGTGAGTGAAGGTCAACTTCAACTTGTGCCACAAAAATGGTAGCAACGGATCAAGTTGTGCTGCAGCACGATACTCACAGCTCCCTTAAAATTAGAAGAGGTGCAGTGCAGTCCTGCGTAACGCGTCATTGTATTTATGGAGCCCACATCAAAGGACTAACCACCTCAATTATGGAGAACGATGTCCTTGTGGAACGGACGTACCAAGCGCTCATGGGCGTCGTCCAGACCACCGCAGTGAGCCGAAAAGTGCTGGCGAGACCCCCCTTTACGTTCCTGCACAAGCTGCTGGTTGAAACGTTGGCCGAGTATGACCTTTTTTCCGAGCACCAGCTCCAATTCTCTGCCATGACCACTAAACAAGCCAAGGTACCAAACTAATTGAACATTACGCTGCTGTAAGATATCACGCTCCGCTAACTTTCGATTCACTTTGGTAGGCTGCCTTCTTGACGCGCGCAATAGCGTTCGTGACTTTCGTGATGAGCGCCCACTCCGAGCATCCGCATATTTCCAGTCTTCTGTTGGTCAGCCCTGTCCAAGTGCTAGCTGGCGTCAGCGTCCCCGACACACTTGAGTTTCTTCTTCAGCTCTGTGAAGTTTGTCGAATGCCCAATCGTGACATCAAAGAAGCGGCGGTACAGGAAGTTCGCGAAAAAGGAGACTCACAGCTCTATTCTTCCGGTGTTGTCTTCCGGAAGGGGCTAGTGCGAATCCAGGGTATTATCCGCAGTTTTCTCCGACGTCGGGTGCGAAAAGCGGCACCGCGACTCAGCGGCACACCCTTGCTCGGACGGGAACTGTCAATGACGGAAGGGACTCGTTTCCTCAAGGAGCTAGCCGACGGCCGTATATACAACGGCATCATCCAAAGTGTGCAGAAGAATATTTACGTGCTGGGCTACGAGGAAGACGCAGAAGCTCAAGACAAAGTCAGTAAGTAACTCGTTACGGGTAAGTACTCTACCATCTCAGCACATGCTCACCGTGTTGCTCTTTCGTGTCCACCAGATGAGATCGAGATGAAAATCATTTTGGAGGAGTCTCAACGTCTTAGTGGAGCTCGTGAAGGTCATCATCGTCTTACGCGGAATGGCAGCAATGAGCGAGCGGATGGTGATATTTCACTCACCGATCTTCCCGACTTGACGGAAGACGCACACGCGCCTGGTTTCATCAAACGCGTGCCATCACGAGACTCTGGAGTGGCGCTTTTGGCGCCCAAAACGAGCAAAACCAGTGTGCTCAAACGTGCTCAGTCGCAACGGCCATCTAACGCAGATATCGGGTTGTTCAAACTTCCCTCGAACGAAGCGAGAAAGTCTACTAGCAGGAATTCTTTCAATTCAATCGATGAATCCACTCATGGACAAGTTGATGAAAGTGATAACCAACAGGACCCAAACGAGCTTCGCCGTCGAGGCTCAAAACCTAACGATTGGCAATCTTCGCTCAAGAAAATGCTCGCCGAAGGCCGAGACCACCTTTCTCCAACAAATTCGTTGGGTCCTGAAGTTGACGGAGACAACAAATCGCAGCAAGGGGAAGGACAAGATACTCAAGACCGGTAAGTGGCCATGTTTGATCTTGTTTTTAGTAGATTCGTTGCTTATCTTCCCTCATTTTTGCAGAAGCACAGGTCATATCCCAAGTTTTCCGAAGCTTGGCATCCCTGGTACAAAGCCACTGGTTCCTCCTCTCAGGCAAGGTTCTAGTGGATCAATCCCCATTGGCGACAACAGACAGCGAAAAGATCAACCACGTTCTACGCCGATGGCTCAATCGAATGCTTCGGCCCCCACGCCAGCTTCTCGCCCTGTGCCATTGCAGCGCGGACCCAGCGCGCTGAATATGCAACGGGTGGCTGCGGTTTCTCCTGCGAATGCTGCAAGCGCTCCTTCTCCCTCTCCGTCCGCTGTACCTAGCAGTGAAGGGATGGTCGATACAGCGTTTGCTGGTCCGTATCAAACGACTGACCAGCGTACTCAAGAGAAACAAGCGATGATTCGAGACATCGTAATGCGTATTGACAGCTACATGAAGCGCAAACGACTTCGCGTGATCGACCTCTTCCGCTTTTGCGACGCCGATGGCAACGGTAGTATTTCACCCGAGGAGATGATCGACACGCTATCGCAGATGGAAATTCAGCTAACACCCTCTCAAGCTCGAGATTTCCTCGAGCACATCGACAAGGACGGCAACGGCTCAATCGATGTCGACGAGTTCGAAGAGCTCGTGCGTGCTGCACGCCGCAATGAAGCTCAACGCGAACAGCTCAAGAAAGAGCTCAATGGGCCTCGGAAGCAACCCGAGACCAAATCCTCACTGAAGTACAATGCGGTCATGAAAGCCAAGGCCAAACAGACCATCCTCGACGAGTTTAAAGCTGCACAAGAGGAGGATGGCGATGGAGTTAACGCCCACCAGTTGCGTGCACTGATCGGGCGATTGGCACTCCCTGGAATGAACGAGACGTTCGTAAGCTCGATCGTGGATCGCGCTGTTGAAATCGCCACCGGGAGCTCAGTCATGCCTTCAACCCCTTTGCAAATCCTAACACCTTCAAGCTCTCCGTTCGTGCAAACCCGAAGCAGCAACAGCAAAAGCTTGATCTCGTATCATCACCTTGCGAAGGCCTTGGACGAGCTCGAATGGACGAAGAAGTCGAACCGATTCCTTGATCAATCCTGGATCCGACAGTGTGACTCGCAACTCGAGCGGGCTATCCGTGAATATGAACTGCTTTGACGGGAATGAATAAAACGTGTTACTTCACACCATAAACCAGTCCGCTGCATTACCATAGAGACCGTAAAGTGAAGACTTCTAGGGTGGACACACTCGAAGCCTCGGCAATATCTAACTACGCTTCCGGTGCGTTCGGTGTTTCTTGCAGAACGCCTGTAGCTGTCCCCCGTCTTTCATAAACATATCGTAAGCTCCTCTCGTTTCGCGACCGCACAGCGGGTGGAAGTACGTCGGACATCCACCGCGGAAGCATTTGATGCAGCCACCCTCCTTTTCGCAAAGGGCACAAGTCGAACCCTTCATCTCTTCGACGGCAGCGGCCACGTGCTTTACTCCACTCATGCGCTCTACATCAGAAAACTGGACACCAGGGGCCCATAGGGCGCACACCACATGGACCCATTTGCCTTCCACGGTCTTCTTGAATGCGCTCTTAGCGCGCTTCAAAGGACACAACTCGCACGTCTGCATTTACCGAGCAAATCACACGTCAGATCATCATATTAAAACGAATATAAACACGATACAAATGTCCGTACCGCTTCAGCCGGAGACCCTGACGGCTTGACGCAGAAGTCGCAAAACCACGGCTCATCACCTTCCGGTACTGAATCAATGCCATAGCAATACTGTAGCAAGCAACACGGTTAGGAACACACTCAACCTTCGCAAGATGAGCAAAGCCGAAAAATGCCTACCTGGTGAACGGCGACAGAGCACTTCTCACACTGGACAATGGGGTCGTCAAGGTAGCCTTGGTCACTGAAGCACACACGGCACCACATCTCTTCGTCTTCCTGGGGGTCAACGTTGTCTTTAGAAGCCTTCCGAGACTTGCCACTTGTTTTAGTTTTCTTGCGCGGGCGGCTCCGAGAAGGTTTTCTCTCGGCTTCCTCCTCGTCTTCTTCATACGCATCTTCATCCTCTTCTTCCTCTTCCTCCTCTTCTTCATGCTCCTCTTCTTCATGCTCCTCCTCTTCATCTTGCTCATCAGACCCACTTGCATGCTCTTCATCGTCCTCTTCAACAATCTTCCTTATTTTGTCAGGCTGCTTGCTTTTAGCAGGTGTAACCTGTGGTGAGTCGGTATCACTGGAAGATTTGTCAAGCTTCTTCTGGACCTTACGAATCGTGCTGGCCACCTTTGAAATACTGAAATCATCGGTGCTCTTCGACCGTTTCAGAGAAATATGGATACCACTAGACACATGCCCGCTAGGTGACGAAGCTCTGGAGCTCCTACCACCAGACGCTTGGCGAGCAGCTTTCTTTCTCTTGGGCAGATCAACCTCATCTTCCGCAAGTTCTTCGTCATCGCTCTTGTAGAGCTTGCGATCCCTATTCTTACCATTCGCCTTAGGTGTTCGCTTGCGGCGAACACCACCTCCCTTCTTGCCTTTCGGTGATTGTTCTTTCGGTCCGTCCAGGAACTCGAGATACATCAACTCCTCGCCAACGTCTTGACTACGCCGACGCCTCGGTCGCTCAATCACTTGTAGCCATTCAGTAGCCACCTCACGAACATTTACTACGCCCTTGATAACGCATCCCGTGACCTTCAGCTCGATCAGGATTGCCAGCACTTGGTCTGCGTCGGCTAGAGACTTGCCTCGTTGCCGCTCTTTAACGACAGCACGAGCCAGATCACGTAACTGCGACAGGAATTCTTTCACATCATTCTGTGAAGCCGTTTTGAGCCAGCCTTCTTGAACCTTCGTCATGAGGACCTGCACAGGCTTGGGCCCAAGAACCTTCTCCCAGAACTTTTCGTCGTTGAAATCAATCGTTGTGTCGGCCGATTCTGAAGTGAATGTCGCCTTCGAAAATGATAAAGCACTTGTCTGAGAAGCAGTTGCCGGCTTAGCACTGTCACCGTCTCCACCATTCTCCTCATCTCCGTCAGCATTTTCACCGGTTTTCGTCGGGTCATATCGAATGGTTCGACTATTCGACAGCAAGTGGTCAATATCCAGCTCATTGATAGCACGGTTCTCAGGGTCCTGCTCATCGTCTTCACCCATGATGGCGTACGCTCCGTATCTGATCATCATCTCAACCTTTTCGCGATCCAAAGACATCAAAGACATCATGTTACCACTGCTGTCATCTTCGCCATCGAACTCATTGCGCACTCCGCCAGTCTCGAATACAGCATGGTGCATTCCAAGCTTCTTCGAAGCAATCTCAAACATCTGTGCTTCGTAAGTTTTCTTCGTCACCAACCGATAGATGTTCACCGACTGTGTTTGACCGATACGGTGACAACGCGCGACGGCTTGCAGATCGTTCTGGGGATTCCAATCGCTATCAAACAAAATCACCACGGAAGCTGCAATGAGATTAATACCCACGCCACCTGCGCGAGTACTCAGCAGGAAGGCAAATGTGTCGGACTCCGGATTATTGAATCGATCAATTGCTGCCTGACGCGAATTTCCGCGAACAGAGCCATCCAGACGCTCCATGGTGTACCCTCGTAACTGGCACATATCTTCGATGATGTCCAGCATGATCTTGAACTGCGAGAAAATAAGTACCTTCTTATTCTCCTGACGGAACTTCGTAAGCAACTTGTCTAGCAACACTGTTTTGCCACTCGCCTGAATCAAAATCTTCGTTCGCAGCTGCTCGTCAAACCCGGCGCACTCTTTGTCCTCAACACCTCGAATCAAGAACGGATGGTTGCAGCATTTGCGCAGTTCCATTTCCACGTTTACCAGGTTAGCGACTGTGCCTGTTGCCCCCATGTTCAAAAACGAGCGGTTCCGCTCAAAGATAGCACGGTAGTATTTCTTTTGCATCGTGGTAAGCTCCACATCGACGATCGTTTCTTCTTTTGGTGGAATGCTCTTTTCCACATCCTCTTTCACGCGACGTAGCATGTACGGCCGTAGCTGCTCGTGCAATTGGGCAACTTGCTCTGCTGTATTCAAATCGCCGAACTCGTCATAGAATTGTTGTTGGCTGGGGAATTTATCAGGCTCGATAAAGTTCAGTAGACACCAAAGCTCAAACACACCGTTCTGCAACGGAGTACCCGTCATCAGTAGGCACGAATCCCATGTAAAGCCGTGAAGCACCTGAAGCAGCTTCGCCTCCCGGTTTTTCAGTTTGTGCGCTTCATCAATCACAAGATATCTCCAGTGAATCGTTTCGAGGAACTCTGCGTCCATCATTAACGTTTGGTACGATGTGACCAAGACGTTAAACTTGTAAATGCCGCGTCTGCGATGCGCTTCGCTCGCGAAGTGAAATTCCTGCTCTCGAATGAAGGCCCGAATGTCGGATCCTCCCTCCGAGTCGTGGTAAACAACACAGTTCATCGAAGTCCATGTTTCAATCTCACGCTTCCAATTGCCCAATGTTGCAAGTGGGGCGACAACCAAAAACGGGCCTCGAATAAATTCTCGCTGGCGCAAGTGCTCGAGGATAGATGTTGCTTGAACAGTCTTACCCAGGCCCATTTCATCGGCGAGAATACAGTTGCGACGGTTGTACCAGCAAAACGTCATCCAGTTAAGGCCTTCAAGCTGATATGATCGCAGGGTGTTCTGGTTGTTGTATACAGGAGACTCCTGATACTTTGCCCATGTGCCTGGTTCCGGTCGAACATCAGCATAGGTCGCAGGATGAGCACCATTAATAATCGGGGGGTGGTTAAAGCGATGGAACGCAGCGATCTTCCGGTCGTCCGTGAGCTGGTCTTCCCACTCCCAGGTGCAGTCAACATAGCTCATATCACGCCACTTTACAAGGTACTTGATACCCTTCTTCTTTGGCACCTTGGGCGCATCATCTTCAGTATCGGTAGCATCCTTCTCGATTAGATGAACTAGGTACGGGTTCGATTCCTCGGGCTCCTCCACTTCCTTTGCGTTTAAAATCCGATCCACTTCGATGTAGGAGTCACTGAAGTAATTGCTGAGATCTTTCTCTTCTCCGACAACGACCGTCTCGCGTGCATCCTCGATCAGGCGGCTGTTCTTCTGAAGATAGCGTTTCATTCGCTGAATTGCATGTTGGCCAAACTCTTCAACTTCTCTGACAGAAAGCCAATTCACATGGAGGTATGAAGTGTCCTTCCACTTGATCAGGAACTCCATAGTGACCTCGGTATCCTGTGGTGTGTCTTTGTGAAACCGCACGCTAACAATTGTGTCAATTTGCGGTCCCTTCGGACCTTCCTTCTTTTGGGGCGTTTTGGGCTTCTCTTCATCGCTGAGCCCAAAATCAATCTCCTCCTCCACATACTTCTTCTTCGCCTTGCCAATATTACGTCCCGATCGTCGAGCCGGCTTTTCTTCCTTTAGAACCTTTGGACCGGAAAAATCATCGTCAGAATCCTCCGACTCTTCATCTTCGTCAGAATATGCCTTCTTTTTCCCACGACCCCGCTTTGCTTTCTTCTTAGCTGGTTTCGCGATAACAGTTGGAGCGAAATTCTTCCTCTTGTTCCGATTAGCATTGGGCTGGATGTAGTTGTGGGCTGTTGTTTTCAATGCACGGCTAAGAATCTCGTTTGGAATGTTGCCACCAGTAGATGTGAATTTGAACACCATGATCTGGGCACGGAGTTGTTCCTTTTGTTCCGCCGTAAAAGCAGCACGCAGAAGTGGCCTCCGAGGCTGTACGTTGGGCACGGCAACAGGCATGTTTGCATTTGCGCCACTGCCAGCGGGGTTCATGAACTGGATTGCTCCATTGCCGTAAGTTTGATGGATATACTGGTTGTACGCCATTGCTGCTTCTTTTTCACTAGAGAAGACACCCAAGCGTCGAATACCCCCGCCATCCACGTGTAACTCCGCAGCCCATTGGTTCGGGGAAATATACCGAACGCCCAAGTGCCACATTCCCGATGTGAACATCTGCGGGTTATCCAATCCAGCGATTGACGTTTGCTGTCCTTTTCGGTACCCGTGCACGTCGCGGTTGATGCTGCTAACAAGACCATTACCACCGGGTCGCTTGAAACGCAGTAAAACTGGGCGGAGTGATTTGAGACGCGAAACAACACGAGCGAAGTCTTCCTGGCTTTGAACCAAAAATCCGTCAACTGCAATCAAGTCGTCTCCGATGGTAATCATTCCACTAGCTTCGGCGGGTCCCATCATGATCCCGTCCGGGCGTCGAAAGCTCGTAACAGTGACGGAGCCCATTCGAACGCTCATGTTCATGCATAATCCGATAGATCCCTTTTGAAGCAGGACCTCATACTCATCACCAGGGAATGGGTTTTTCCATCCATGAGCTCTGATATTTGCTGCACCAACTGACGCGCGTAGAACGTCAACAGCAAGGGCACTAGCTTGGGCTGGAGTAGAAGCATTTTTCGCGTATGCTCCCAAGCGGCTCAGTTTTGCACGTTCCAGAGCATACGTGTTTTCATCCAGACGCTGCGGAACGAGAGACTTTGCTGGAAATGGAGCTGGGTTCAAACCCGGATCACCGCCTCCTTGGCGCTACATATGCATAATTAAATGGCAAAGAATGAAGCGTCAGTAAACAAAAACAACACAGCAAGTGCTGCTCAATAAAGTCAGTCACACTTACGTTTGGTCCCGCTGATGGGCTTCTCGTAGTAGGAGCTCCCTGCGCCGCCTGCGGGTTCCAGTTCTGGTTTTGGCTCTGATTCTGGTTGCTCTGGTTTTTCATGTCGGCAGAAGTCGGTTGGCCTTGCCACTGCTTGTCCGACGATTGGTCCACCATCGCGGGTCCAACCGGAGGACCGTCCTGGGGCGTGGTGTAGAACGAAGGCGCATTTGTCTGGTGGTAGAACATTTGAGACTGCGACACGGGGTTGCTGCTAGCAGCAGCGTTAGTGCTGACGCCCGCGTCCGAACCGCTGGAAGAAGCGGCGCCGTTCGCGCTAGTCGGCGTGCCAGCATTGGTAGTCGAGTCGCCCGCCTCTTGCGGCTGCTGCTTCATCCGCGGATCTCCATCCAGCGGGCGAATGGGCGTGGGCGACGGCGCCAAGAAGTTGGACGGGGCGAAGGGGAACTGCATCTGGCCCTGCTGCGTCTGCGTGTCCACACTCAGCGGCGTCTTCGT
>JAHQIV010000886.1:0-15362 GCA_030463285.1 Phytophthora europaea
TGCGAGGACCTGCTCGCCTACGACGCCTTCACGCGGCCAAACATCAGGCCGGGTGCCCGCACGCTGCATCGCGTGTGCCAATGGGCCGAACGCCCATTTGTACTGGCACCGCGATGTGACACCCGCACCTGCCGAGACGGAGCCTGACGAGCGCCAGCAGCGCCTCATAATACTGCAATGCAGTAGTATCGGCAAGCAAAGGTTTGGCTTCTGCGGGATTTCCACCAGCACCGAGCGTCACTAGAATTGCGATTGCTAAAAATGGGGAAAACCCTCGACTTTTTTTTCTGAAACGACATGGTGGCGGATTTATATCGAAAGCTCCGTCGTGTACAAAGCCTGACTTGAAAATATATATATATTTGTATACAAATGCATGTTCTGGAAATGACTACCAAGACACCGCTCTCCTCTGGCTCCTCTGGTACTTGTTTGGGCGGGCTTCAGACTTGTCCATGATCCGGAAACGAAACGTCGGTGACCCAGACTGAGCAACGGTGGCTTTAATTCGTTGGAACGTGTTGCAGCCGGGTGCAGAAAAGTCAAGTCTGATTCGTCAAAAAGTAAAAAAACGATTGGTGTATATGCGAGTTCAATCGTTTGGGTTGGTTCATTTCAATGGCCCTCGAACACCATTAGTTTTACCCAATCAGATATATTAATTGACCTATTACTTCTCTTAAGTATTCCCATACAGCAGTGAAGGTAATATGGCGCAACACTCCCACTAAAGATGTCAGCGTTGTCCATCAAGATCCTTCTCGAAGCTATCGACTTCAACGGCTATCAGTTCCTTTCTCACATTTTTATCCCAAAATAAGAAATTATGTAAACCCAACTTAACATTTGTTTGAACTGTACCATAGAGGTGATACCCAATATAGTACATCATTGCCCAATCTGATTCCTATACTTTATTGAAGATGTTATTGGAAGCACCTCTATCATATTTAAAGCACCTCTCTCATGTTTTGCCCTCCGCCTTTTTCTTTTCCTTCTCACTCTCTGTTTTGCTCGCCCAGCCCACAAGTTAAGAACAACTGCTCATCAGCAGTAGCTTTCGTCGGTGTGGCGCCGGTAAACCAGCAATGATTGCCCAAAAGCAAAGGTCTGTCCACGTTGTCCGCTTCCAAGCCACTGTCCTTGAAAGCCAGGGAAGCTTCGCGATATATTGAGTAAGCGTGATTGATTCTGGACACTGCAAACTCTTCACTCGGCCCATCCATCGTGTGGTCTGGATAATCCATGGTCGTGCCTTTTATCGTCGCGAACATGTCCACTCAGCGGGATGCCGTTGCCTTGAAAGCCTCGTCTGTGGTCGAGCCTGCATCTTTGTACCTAGCAACATGCACAGCCCCCACTACGTTTTTGATATCGGTGTCGAGCACACCACACATATTTCCCTTATGATAGGCGATCACCAGCCGAACAAGCTCCTCCTTCATTAAGACCTTGTAGTTGTGCGCTCGTGCCTCGCAAAGCTTGTAGTTAGCAGGTTCGGAATCAGAAAAGTGTCGAGTGTGCGAGATGGCTTGCTCTGATGTATCTGCGTCGCTTGTTTTCCGTAGCTTTCCAAGCGCACGCTCTTGAAATGTACCGCTTACCGAGCGCTTAACACCAACACGTCTCTCGTCGATAACCGCGGAAATGTCAAAGGGGAACAAATGATCTGGTGCTTTTTATGAGCTCAGTTCGCTCGGCCTCAGGTAGCGCCCCCCCCCAAGCCTCGCGTAATGCTACGCCTCCACGGCAGTATAACCATTTCGTGTCACTGGATCTCTTCTCATCTTCAGACATCGCAGCTCGTATACGAATATAATCCTAAGCAAAAATACTGCCATTAGCCTTGCAAAATGTCATAAAGCAAGGTGGGCTCGCATATCCGAAGAAATTTGGGAATGAGTACATGTTAGTCACGCTAATGCTGAAATCGCACCCAACAATGTGTGAGCGAATTCGTATTTATTTTTATCGAGCATTCTTCACGAAAATCAAGAATATAAATCTGTGCAGGGTTCTGATACAATAAAATGGTGCAAATCCCTCCAAAGATACACGCTCTAAGCTTAAACAGTATAAATTTATCGTATGTGAATGTCCAAAATACAATCAGGAGAAGACGCATCCAGGGCTGAACGTTTTCAGCTCTATCATGAAAATGGCGCAAATACCATCTCTACATATACGTTGGTTCCTTATATATTTATCACACGTAGTGTCCGTAAAATACCAGGCTATAATCAGGCGAATAAAGAACCAGAACCGAACAGGTTTTCTCTAACAAGCTAAAATCCGAAAGAAAAGTGGAGAGAATAAATAAGCTATCCAAAAAAAGTATAAGTTTAAAATACACAGACCTCTCTCTGCTTAATCTGTTGGCTGCATATTTGCCTCGAAGATTACACAGCTCATTCGCCGTTTCACCCTTTCAGTCATGTCTGATCGCAAGACTTTCAGATCCGTCACCTTCGCGCGCAAAAGCGCTACATGGCCGACCAAGCCAGCCGAGATCTCCCCCGGCGTCTACTTCGAGAGCTTCCCGACTCAGGTAGTCCCGACGGGGTTACGGCAATGGCTAGGTCGTTTCTAGACCGAATTCCAGCGAAACGAATTACCCTGTCGGTTCTATATCGATTTCTAAACCGGCAGGAAATTCGACCTCACGATGATGATCAAGGTCAAGAGCCCGCTGCTGGATCTGCAACTGTAAGACAGGCAGACTCCACAGCTGACAGCGGCACTGCTATTGTTGCCACGGCCCGCAACAACCCAACAGCAGCATCGACAGCTTCCCCTCCATCGCCGCCAGCTAATCCCCCTCCCATGCAGCGTAGTGCCCCACCGGCACCAAGTCACCGAACTGGCAACGGCGTCTCTAGACCCAGGGTTTTCCCAGCAAACGCTGAGGCAGCGTACTCATATACCGCGCTCCTGGGCGAGTAAATTGTTGAGGGCGATCTAAAGATTCGTGTGCAATGGGAGCCCACGTGGGAATCGGCTGCCAACTTCAATCGTGAAAAAGTTGCTGCGATGCAGACCGAGCTGCGCAATCAACGATGTGCGAGACGTATGTAGGGTAGCATACCACGTCCAGCAAATCTAAAAGTGAATACAGATAAGTTTGGGCTGCACTATGTTCGTTCTTTTTAATATGAGAACTTTGTCTGAAGTGCAACAGGAAAAAATAACGGTGAAGCTCGCGATGCAGTTGCAAGGCTTCCACGCCATAAAGTTTCATGTACTTCACACTGGTTGCTACAGCTAAACCACGCCAAACGGCTACAGCCCCACGCACCCCAGATACGAAATACATACACTTCTAGGCTTCAGAATACCAAGACTGACTGAAAGCAATACTTGCAGCAACTCATTTTCGTACAACAATAAGAAAAACGCGACTGTGATGCAGGAACACACTTTACCGCATATAAATCAAAATAATTTATTAAATAAAATAACCTACTAAGCATTCACAACAAACCGATGCGTGAGTATCTTGTATATAACCGTCAAAACAACACAACAACATTGTACGCACCGTTCTCTGCTGCACTCGTCCTCAACGCCGACGAGCACTCGCATTGGCCTGCCGCTCTTCCTGCTTCATCAGAGTCTGAAAGTCCTGCTTGCCTGCCGCTTTCTCGCTTCACCGAAAACTGTCGAAGTTCTGCTTGCCCGCCCTGCCGTCCTTGCGCTCACTCGTCGAATATAGGACTTGAGGCATAATACCAGATCACTGGATGCCGCGGGCAATGACAGCCATTTCCTCACGACTGGCTGTCATTGCTCCAGGTGGTGTTTAACCGCAGCAGCGTAATCATCGTAATATACTGTAATCTACTATGTGTTTTAATGTCCTTAATCTACGGTTGATCTGATCAGCTTATGACCACAAACGAGCATTATCGCGGTGGCATGGCTGAGAAGGGCAGTTGATCACGACAAAATTACACAGGTATTCAGCGTTTACCCCGATGTTCGAAACAAACATCGGACGCAATGTGCAAGTTCATTGCGGAAACCGAGAAGGACGAATGCAGCGTTACATCAGTGAGCTTGGAGTTTGGTTTTGCAGCCTTGACTTTGGTAATCCTCAGATCAGATATCAGACAGTTCAAACTTGTCACCCCTCGTCCAAGATATGCACTCCATCTACTACCAGACCCAACACCGTACCATGAGAACGTTCTCTCATATATTAGCACCGGAGGATGCTGAAATCGAAGCGCTCACTGACTGTTTCGTGTTTTTATGCTTCCAGATCGGTTCTATGGAAGATACAGGACTTTTACCGACTAAACTCCGATTACAAGCTGCACGTATAACCAATGAAATGGTTGGGACGCGACTGGACGTGTGAAAAATTTGACACCGACCGCTTTAGTGTCACTGAAATGCTAGAAAGTGAAATTGTAAGCTCCATCAAAGCTCGACTGCTACTCACTTTTCTATCCAGTTACGTCTCATTTACGGGGATGACTGGACTTCAAACCTTTCTGACTAAGACGGAACTGATTGGCACACTCCCTAACTGTGAATGCGTCAAAGATTCGCCAATCTCCGTGATCCTACAAATAGCCGCGGTCGAGCGGTGTTCGTGGAATCTACTGATGTGGAAGCCGGTCGGTGGAAGATGCCCAAGCCTTGTCCCCCTGTAATTTAGACAATCTGCACTGGACTCTGACGATCATTCCAAAGCGCTGGAGGAAATTTGACAATCCGTGTCCGGTTGAAGTACCCCCAGTATGTTTCTTATTTGCTAGTCGAGATCACCAGCCCTGCTGAAGCACACTTCTCAGCAATTTTCGATCGAACCCATGTCACGCCCTGTTTTTCCACTATAACTTGCGGAATGACAGTTAGCATGTTCAAAATTCCATGTTTCATTGCGATCTTGCACTCAGCTTCTGAAATCCTGTACTTCTTCATTTTACACCTACAAGCTTGAAGTGAATCAAGCAACCGATGTGAGTAGCACTTGGAAAGTGGTCACGCACGGCCCTGATCATCCCAGCCTCGAAATCGCAATAGACGAACTCTGGATCAATCGAATCGTCGGTTGCAGTAGAAGCCAGCCACATTGCATGGAAGTATATGCCATACATCTTCGAAGTATCGTGAACGAAGTCACAGGGGTGGTTAGTATCCTTTTGTCGTGCCATCGTTACGTGGTGGAAGTGATGCACTGCTTGAACCGATGCGGGACACAGCGGAAAGTCCCATCAACAGACAAAGAAGTCTTCTTCTGCTTGAGCATGTTGAGAAGAACAGGATGTCCCCGGCCAATAAGACGTCCCCGAGTCTTAATTGTCTTCTCGTAGTACGAGTAATGCAATAGGAGAAAGTTGGTGTCGGTTGCGACGCCGTCATCACTCAGCCCTTGTGACCAACGAGGGACTTCATTCTGGCCGTAGACGGATCCTCCAAACTCATCAGATCGGACACGATTAACTCGCCTCAAAACAAACTCCCTTATCAAGCCGGTACGAGCCAAGTTTTGATCCCGCGTTCCGTAAAATTTTGCTCTCACCGCCTCCCAATAGCCGATCGACTAGCGGTCATCGTGATAGCCATTCGGTCACGCTTCATCTGCACTGTAACATGTTGTGTTATCGTCGGCGGAATTTCAGCGTCACCATCATCACCAGCGCGTTCTCCACAGGTGTGGGATACAAAATTAGTGTACCGCTGAAGCTGCTTCACAAAATCACACTTCCTACCGCAGTTCGATCGATATTGGATACATCTGTAGGACACCTTGTTCCTCGTGCCGGTAGCTCGGGTGTACTCGTAGCCTCCGATCCAGCGATCCGTACGACCCGTCCGGTGTCCGAAGGTGCTAACACTGGCAGAACCGTCAACACCAGCCCCCCTCGAAAGAGTTCCAAGTACAAGAGGTACATCATCCTCAAGCACAAGAGGTACATCATCCTCAAGCACAGGAGGTAAAGTCTTCGTCAAAGTTGTTGTCGATGTTTCAGGCAGAGCCGCTTAACGGTTCATTAGAGCTCGACATCGGATTAAACAAGAGTTCAATTCTGGCGTGCGTCGACGATGGTGTTGGAGCTGCATTTATTCGACCTGTCCTCATTTTAACCCTTTCGCGAGCCACTCGGCAAAACTATAGTATACAAATCGAAGTCAATAGTTTTTAAAGGAGGCATTTTGCTACCTTTAAGGTCTGTTATGGACAGCCTTCAAATCTTCCATTTGGGATTTGTAGTAACTTTTATGAAAAAAGTGCCGTGGTTCTGTACTTTTCTGTTACGACTATGAAAATAATTGCGTGACTTTGTGCTTGAAGTCGCTTAAAGGAGGTATTTTGCTTCCTTTAACCGTTCTTCAAGTGAAGTACCCGTATGTAACCACCAGTAAATCAACTACATTAACCCTTTCGCGATGAAAGGATGTATTTTGCTTCCTTTAACCGTTCTTCAATTTCCAGTAAATCAACTACATTAACCCTTTCGCGATGAAAGGAGGTATTTTGCTTCCTTTAACCGTTCTTCAAGTGAAGTACCCGTATGTAACCACGTTAAAGGAAGCAAAATGTCTCCTTTCATCGCGAAAGGGTTAATGTAGTTGATTTACTGCAAATTGGACAGATTTGGAAACGATGGTATGTTGATCCGCTGAATCTGTCCAATTTCCAGTAAATCAACTGCATTAAAAGATGTTTAAACCACCCAATACTGCGCATAATACGTACCCGTTGTAGGATGTTCATCACCGTGTTGAGTTGCGGTGCTTGAAATGGTGCGACGAGAATTCGAGCTTGACGGCGTGTTGATCGACGAAGGCGGGGTGGCATTCCTGTTGAAGATGCTGATTTCGTCGAGCGAGTGCAGATGAGTTGTTGAAGGACGGGTGCACGTGCAAGAATGAATCGATGGGAGGTACAGATTGAGCGTCCGTTTCAGGTTCGGGTAAAAATTACTCGTTTTAGGATGCAGGGGTCGTTTTCCGTTTAAGATTCTGTTCCTTGAAATTGCTGAAGTTGATACTTAAGAGTTTTTGCATGTTGCACAATTTCGGTACATAGTGTTTTGCACGGTGCAGATTTCCGGTACATAGGCTTTTGCACAGTGCATATTTCTGGTACAAAGGCTTCTGTCCGGTTTTCTTACTAACATATGGCTACCTAAAGTGCGGTAATTTCGAGTTGACCTAGCTTGATATGACCTGCTATTGGCCTGTTTTGCTCTCTTCCGACACCACATCTGCAATTGGAACGCCGTTGTCCTATTCATCAATGGTGACTTCGACACTGATCCTCGGATGACTCATCTTCTTCGTGCTACTGCGTTTCCATGAGTTAGATCTGCTACTCTGTACGCTGGGTAGAAGTGTCAGCTGCGTAAGTTGCGTATGTGTCTTTGGGTGCCTTATGTGTCCGTATTGTTTTACTATGTGCCGCTAAGGTTTGGTGATCGAGAACATCGAAAAACACGCCATCGCCATTGTCGTCACCACATAGACATCACCATTGACACCACCATTGTCATCACAAGTGGTATTTATCTCGGCGCCATTCGGGTACCTATAGCTTCGTCATCTTTGCCGCGTTGGGGTTTCAACACGTCACGGTATGCAGTATTTTTCTTGTCTGCTGTCTTCACGTCATCTGCCCCAGCGATTGTGTCAGCGAGTTGAACGTCCTCAAAGTGCACGCGACCAGCGTTCATATAAGGTGCATTGATTGCATTATCCAGTTCCAAAAACTCTTTCGAGGTGAACGCCCACTCTGGCGACCAACTCATCGTGCTCGCCACGACTACTGTATCTGCAATAGACTCACTGTCGCTGTATTCCTGCTGCTGATTCGCGTCGATAAGAAAATGATACCAAACAGCTTCCGACATTCTACTGAAAGCGTCACGAGGGCATTCATTAAATTCATCTTCTAACTTCAGCATGTCGTCATTGCAGGCCCGCCACACCAGCACTACCTGTTCAAGGTCACGCTCCAAATTATTTTACCAAGCTAGAATTTCTCCGAGCCGAGAAAGCACAATTTGCTTCATCAAAACCGTGGATACGGTATCGACATGAGGTCCAGAAGAACTTATCACGGGTCCAGATCGGCGTCGTGTTGCGCGTTGCCATCTTCTGACGCGTGTCGGACACCGATTCCTCGTTGAGATCGTTCACTACTGTGTGGGGGTTGCCAGAAGACATCGTCGGTTGGGTCCTGCATGAAGAACAGCAAGAGGAGCGAGACAAGTGACAATTGTTGTACACCAGTCTTACTTGGTACGAGTGTAGCCAGGGCATGTGGATGCGTCCCGCCTGTTCGGGTGATTCAGCTAATGACTTGGGAATTATGTGTGGTCGATTCAGCAATATTGCCTGCACTGTAACGTACCGCATAACACATATCATAGAGCACACCCCAAGTGCACAAGGGCTGGTGCTTCGGCCGTGAACACGGGAAAGGCCAAGTGCAGCCAATCCCCAATTTTTCATTTAATCATAAGGTGGATATTCAGTTACCATCTGCCAGAGCGACAGGCTTGCTGGATTTTTATAGCCCGCCCCCCTCGCAGAGCTCCGGTTGACCGCGAAGCGAATTGAGGGGGACTTGTCCTAGCAGGGTTGTCGCCATATCAATGGTTAATTCCCCGTCCAACACAAGATGGTAACTAGCGCTTTCTTCATGATGACCTCCTACATGTATTCAAGCTCTAACGCTGTTGTTTGCTGCCTCTATGCATGTAGGTCCTGTGAAGACCCACTACCGTAGCTTAACGGAAAAGCGACCATTTCGGGTTGATGGGGGTTCGATCCGCCCCGGTAGTCTATTCCAGTCACGGCACCTCGTCCAACCCAGTCTCGCCGCCCTCGTCGTCGCCGACGCAGCCTAGATGGTCGTCGGCGACTGCGCTGCTGCTGCTCGAGCCGTCGTCGTCGATCTCAAGCGCTGCGTTGATGCCGTCTGCAGGAACGCTGTTCTGCCTGCGCTGGAAGACGAGCGAGTTCCGGTCCGACTCGGGGAGGGGGGGGGGGGAACATAGTGCAGGGCAAAAGCAGCCACTGGATCGACATGGAGCTGGTGTCGCGGGATGATAGTCTGGCCTTGATAAACCCCGCTTTGATCGTCCGCTGTGAAAGCAAGGTCCAGGCGTGTGTAATCCAGGCGACGACGTTGTGGCGCGCAGGCGATGTCATTTTGAAGGAGACACCGGCGCCCGCCGCTCTAACCTAACGTAATAGAAAATCAATCCAACTTTTTGTGATAGTGTCTTTGAGTGCTTTGTTCCAGGCCACGTCCGCTGGCTGGCATGCATACGTGTTGCCAGGTGGCACCTTCATCAACACAACGTTGATGAGGCGCCCAAAGATGGCCACGTCTTGGCGCCAATGTCCAGAGAAGTCGTCCCACACCAAGAGAACCGGCTTATGCATATTCTGCCTGCGGCCAAACTGGACATACAGAAACTCGATAGATAAGTCACTGTTACACCAGCCAGAGGAGTTACCGTAGATGTGCACGCCCTTATGTAGACCTGCCACGTCGCTTCAAAGCTTGCGTCCGAAGCCGTGGCGCAGCACCTCGTTCTCGTGTGCCGTGGCGGCTTTTTGGAGGCCGAGTCTTGAACGGTTCCCGTTACGATCCATAGCTCCCCACCAACACCATAGCGTTCACTCTCTCCCTTTTGTCTCCCACACAGTCTTCTGGCCGCGATTGGCAATCGAAGTGGGTGGGACGTACTCATAGTTCACACCTAGTAACAATCCATCACGTTAGGCAAATTAATGCATTATACAGTGCAATTGGTGCGTACCGGTTTGATCTGTATTGTAGACGACGGAGACGCCAAGTTCCTGAATCTTCTGGCGCACCTTCTTGCTGAACTCGCCCGCCTTGATATCGCTGACGTTGTCTGCTCCTCTCTCGGGCTGCGGCGAATGAACATTCTTGGCGGTGAAGGAAAGACTTCCGCCAGCTCCACGATGCCCTAAAGGCTCCAGGTCGGCCACCGTTTCCCTGATACATCTCTTGGGCCTGCACCTTTACCATCAGTCCTGTCACGGGCACCCATGGGCTCGCAGCTCGTTAATCCACCGCACCAACTGCTCTTCCGCCTGCTCGGAGAGCATCGAGCCGACGCCGTAGCTACGCCCTCGCCGGTGAAATCGAGCACAAATGCTCAATTACAGCGCGTAACTTCTCCCAGGTGTGGACCTGGCGCCTCTTAGAGTTAACCTTTCCACCAGAACAAAAAACTTAGCAACAGGTTCCGCCATCTTAGACGTATCTAAGAACCGAAGCACGCGCAATTTGAACTGATAGGTCACCGAAATACGCTTATATTGCTTCGGCCGCGCTCTGCAGCCGTCCTTAACTCGCATTTTTTTCCGCTCAAGACATCGCAAAATGATAGAAGACAACGTGAGCAGCTAGATGGCGATCAAAGCGACTGGCTGCGAGGCTCTGTGGTGCTTAACCCCTTGGACGCGGAGGGGTGACATGGACGGGATACTAAAAGCCTTAAACCCTCCCGGACGGCATAAGAAATCGTATGGTGTATAGTATTCATACTTTATTCCAGCATAAATTTGTACGTTTTTCGTGCACTTTGTAGCTAATATCTCCGATAATAATTCCCGCAAAGGAGGTACGTTCTGACGTGATTTCATTTAAGCCAATCACAACTATTTGCACGACGTCACGCAATCTCGATGTTTTTCAATTTTGGAGGTGGGAAGTGGAGGCGGGGGATGAAGAGGTGGGAAGGAGGCAGGACATCATCGCAAAAGTTCGTGGTGAGTGACCACCACACCTTGAACGACGACGCCTCCGAGCTGGTGCAATCCATCGCGCCGACACAGCACGACCAACCCCAGCTCGCCCGCAGAGTTCAGGGCGGAGCTCTGCTCTGTCGCTTCGCGTTTCAAACATCAACCGCCTTAGAACGTATGTAGTGCAGCTACACCAGGTGCAGCAGCTGCGCTGCTCATTATCGTACAGGTAACGCCACAAAAGCAATCGACATGGATTATACAACACCAGCTAGGTTTTTGCTAGAGATGCTTGTACACGATGTACGCGTTCACTAGCCCTCATCTACGAGTCCATGAAAGAGTCCTTTGCAGAACTAATTGAATCTGTCAAACAGAGCACGAGCGAGTATCAATACAATCCATTGCACAAAACTTCGTGGGGATACACCTTTTGTACTTTCTCGAGCTTTCTCGATAATGCATCTCTAGTTCTCTGTTTTCGGTGCCTGAAACTGTCTGTTCTTGATCTCTGCTTCTGGTAGCCTTGTACCCAAGGTTTGCTTCTAGTTGCGGTTCGAATGTGTCCTTCATTGAAGATAAAATACCTTCGACACGAAATAGTAGAAGCGTTTGACACTCCGCGGCCCAGGCGCCAGAGATGCACACGCTCATGCACACGTCGCCTATTGTGGCATCGCAGCAGACCCCGCACGACCTGATAATCGGCATAATAATAGTTAGATACTGTACATGTCGGCATACAAAATGAACACATACCACATTTGAACGTATGCGGACGCTCTCGCTTGGATTCGTTCATCCGATTCCCAAACAAGTGAGATCTCGTTGAAGACTGTCGGTCTCGCACAGCTCGGCCTCCGTTGTGTTACTGTCCGTGTCATATCCAGCACCAGGGGAATCAGCGTAATCGTGGTTGGTGTTCATGTCAGCATAATCTACAACAAGTAAGCAATCCAAGTCAGCAACTTTTCAAAAGAACAGCATGTCGGGATACCGGAGAAATCATATACCTTCAGCAACCAGTTTGTTGGTCGACGAAATGACGTCTGCTACCGGCGTGGATTGTCGAGGGGGGGGGGGCAAGGCTTCTACGTCGACAGCTATTCATACAAAGTTTAGATGAGTAAAAACATTCGCATGAATGCTCGCGACGATCACACCACGTGCCGGTACTCTTGCAGAGCTCTCTTGCGGCGATTGCTGGCTTATGCAGTGCGTGGAGCACACGCTTACCGTTTTGGACGCGTAGGGACTTCCGGAGCTGCAGAACTTTGAAGTAAGATGTAATGGTTAGCTGCTAATAATGAAATACAACACCATCTAATTCGCAGAAACGTACTTGCGTTTTCCTGTGAGCGAGCGCACCACCAATTTTGATAAGTTGAATCGACAGCAGAGATCCTTGTCGGCGCAAATATACGCCAGCAGATCGTCTTCCCTGCTAACGTAGTCCCCATATTGCTTATTGTGCCTTTCACTCACTGTGTCGTATTCGCGTTCTTAAACCGGGATTAAGGCATGAGGGATTAGGATACCATCCTACCTTTATTAAGGCGGTGCTGATGATAAGAAGCGGAATAGCTCCGAACCCGAAGCCGTTTAAGACGGGAAACCCCGAATGTCGCCGATGTCCTCGACATTCGGGGTTTGATCTGCTATTATGACGTACTCACAGGACTTACGATGGAGAGCGACTTTTCTACTGTACGCGTACCCGACTGCAGTTCTGCAAGTAGCGATGCATATGTGTACGAAAGGCAAATACGATGTAGGATTAAATCTATATCGACAGTGTGACTACAGTGATCAATGTCTACCGCTCAAATAAAAAACCATCATCCTCCTTGCGCTCTTTGTCATCGATATCGGCGCTCACAGATAGCGAAGACCCAATCGGTTCATGCCCAGACGTACGAAACGGGGGACGCAAGTTCCAATCCGGGAGCCCTAGAATGCGGCGTAAGTCACGAACGTCCACGCGAACAGGAACTTCAATGTTGTGGAGCATGATGTGAATACCTTTTGGGCGGCACCGTTGTATGGCTTCACATAAATTGTAGTGGTTGCTTCCAGTGTCTTTCTTACTAAGGATTCAAACTTTGACACAAACTTTGCCCGCAAAACCGCATACCCGTTGTTGACCATGAAGTCAAATTTAACAACGCGTCCCTTATCACGGCATCTAGTCTGCGCTCCCATTTCTTGATTTTCAAACAGCATCGAACCTGCAAAACATGAGCGTCTTCACTCTCAGCATCAGAAAGAGGTGCTTCGGATGAAGCGTGCTGCTGCTGTTGCTCTAGTTCCTCCATTCCGCCGCGAGAACTGGAAGTGGTGATGCAGGCAGCTATTGTCCGTTTTGCGAAGTGCTGATCTAAGATTAGAGTAACCCTAACCACCCACCAAGTCGGCTGAAGAAAGCTTATCATGGCGACAAAATCAATGAAAGCGACAATACCATTCTTAGTAGTTTACCCAGGTTTCGCGTAATTGGCACTGAAACCACGATTACACGGACACACGTTAGTGAAATTAAGAAAAATGAGCACAGCAAGGCACAACGTACTGAACTTGAAGCTTCGTAGCGGGCTTCAATGGCCATTTCTCCTTGCGAAGAAGCGGCTAAATGGCTTTGAAATCCATGCAATACGCTATCGCTTGTCTCCCACTCGGCGAAACAGAAGAATGAGTGGCTCGGTTGGAAGGCGGCAAAGGGGAACCGACATTTCAATTTTGAAAATATTTAGACCGGATCTCCAAGGTACTTCAACACATCGTTTTCATCGGCCAATAGAATTTGTTCAATTTTACACGTGGACCAATCACATGCGTTCAATATATGGGAGACGACGATGATCGTCTTTTGCGGAATTAGATGCATAGTGAAACCAATATGTTCTTATGCTGTTCAGAACAGCATAAGACCATTTTCCAACCCTCCGCGTCTAAGGGGTTAACTTGATATTCCGTCACATTCCGAAGTGTTCTCTGGATATTTATATCCAGAGTCTAAGGCGGGATCGCCAGGCCTCGCCAATCCTTTATAAAACTATATTCGAGTACTTCAGTAATTTCTGATAATACGAGTGCGACTCGTTTATATAGGAACGCGATGTGGCATTACATTACCTGTCAGATTGTATACCAAACACGATGAAAGTTGACCCAGTCGGTGAAGAACGACATTCATGCAACAACCACGGAGGGTGACAGTCGTGCAACAGTCGTGCAGCATTCACGTAACATTGGTACTGCAAGCTTGACGAGAACGCTGGAAAACTCGATTTGAGGCCCTTGAGAGCACAGATTTTGCGGCTGAAAAAATTGGCGGGTTAGGTTCTCCGGTGCAAGGCCTCCTGAGGTCCCAGCGCCAGTCGTGCGATGTTCCGGGTCTTGTCGAAGTGGTTCCCCGGGCGAGCCAAATTGAGTGGTTCGCGTCGTTCACAGCAGCCCCTACTTCAGCATTAGCGTTTCTCAACCGCGCAGCGGAGAACCCCTCAGACATGGAGGCTTTCGCGCTTTCTAACGCAGCGTTAGGAATCACGGCCCCGGCATCTGCCGCACCTGTTGAGGTACCGGGACCCATGCTGCCACGATCGAGTCTGCTGCAGCCACCGCGGTTAGCCATGGCCCCACAACCGCAACTGCCCCTGAGTCGCCCATCGTAGCAAGTAAGCGAGGCACCGCTCGTGCGCAGAGTTCCAGTAAGAAGGCGAAGGTGGCCCACCGACTCGAAGTGGACCAACGCGATGGTGGCTGAGATGCTCCGCCTGCGCTTCGAGGAGGGCGATGTCAAGCGCCGCTTGGAGTCTGCTGACACCAAGACGAAGAAGGGGCTGGCTTGGCAGCAGTATGCCAGTGTGCTGTCGCAGTCTCAAGGCGTTGTCATTAGCCAGGCACAGATACATATATGCTCAACTTCTCTGCCAGGTCGGGTGCTCTAAACAGGATCATACTTATGCTACTGTTTGCTGTTGTTAACGTTCTAGCTCTACCAGAAGTATCGCAAGTGAAGTGCCTGTATCGAAAAGGAAGGCGTGAGCGACGCCAAACCGGAAATAACACCACCGAGCCTTTCGCTGTCGACGAGGGGTTATGGGCAGTTCTGCATGATGCTTTTGCTTCACGTATGGGGCTGAGTGGAGAAGTGCTGCTGGATTGAGGAATACGGGAGCGAAGATGCTGGTGAAGCAGATACGAGCACGAGCAACACCACGTCACCAGCAAAAGGCAAGCTCCAGCCTGTGGTGGAGCTGGCTATCGCCCTTCAAACGGGCATGGAGGCCATTGCTGCTTCCATGAGCGCAGCGCCGACGGGTGGGGACCACCTACAGCAGTTGGCTAGCGCTATCCAGCAACAGGCACGTGCAATGGCCGAGCAGCGTGAAGAGACTCTGCAGTTCCAGCAGGTCCAGCTGCAGCTACTGCGCGAACTTCACACTTCACAAGCTCGTCACGCTGGACTTCAACATCAAGGCACTCCGCGGACTGCACCGCAGCCAAGGTCACATGCGGCTCAATACCGCTGACACTCGGCTCGCAACACACCTGCTGGTGCACGACTTCACATCCAGACATCAATACCGACAGCTACTCCAGACGATGATTACAACCAC
>JAHQIV010000887.1:0-15353 GCA_030463285.1 Phytophthora europaea
GGGCCGGCACGAAAAACTTTGATGTTTTTGTGGCCGGTTGTGATAATTATCCCGTGCCAAGGACCATTGTCGCGCGGTTAACGTGCATGAAATGAGATCAGTGCGTGGGTGGGCGAACCGACTACATATGTTTATTATGGATATTTACCGGGGATAATCAGTATTTTATTACCCAATAATTTACTGACTCGAGTTGACCCCAGTAAAATTAAATAGATATTTTTCCAAGCTCTGCTTGCAATAATGAAGGAGTGATCTGTCGCGCCGCCACAGCTCACGATCGAGACAGCACTTGTATTGCAGAACTGGTAAAAAAAACGCTTTACCAGGTACCCACGAGCTCATTCAAATGATGCCACGGAGAGCGATAATGTGAAGCAGAACTAGGCGCGTATACTTCGCGCTCCATGACGGAGTACACGCCAGCAAACACCACACCGCCAGCGAGAAATTGTAGGACCCCAAGTAAGAGAGCTGCATCCACAGGCTGCAACCAAGCTGGAACTGATCGAGTGACCACCTACCCTCCACCACTTCTGCTCCGGGGTTAGCACTGTTTGCGGACCATTTGCGCCCTTCCTCTTAGCACGACGAGAGCTTTTGCTCGGCATTCTCGAGCGTCTGATGCGTCGAGTCCAGGTAGCGTGAAAATAATACCGGTAACCTTGAAACCTCTTTTTGGAGCAACTTGCCTTTGTTGCACAGTTTCACAATGTCCTTAGTGCCCAAATTATCAAGGTACTCCAAGAGCTGAAGAGAGCGATCTTTCAGTTTAGAACCCCGAGTCTTGTGCAGGTGGCTCGAAATCAATGCATCGAGATACACGAGCTGTTGCGCCGGTATACCTTTTTCTCCACCAGCGTCGTCGTAAATATAGCAGCGTTTCTATCCAATTTAGTGAGACCCACATCATTTACCCCACCACCTTGAACGTTCCAGCCGTGAGCCTTCGCCCCCAGAGAGCATGCAGTGGCTTTCTCTGTCATTATCCACAGAAATAGAACGAGAATGATTTTATGCGCGAGGCAATCTGGATATTGCTGCAGCGCTACTCGTAAAATCGTCATGGCAGCGTCAGTGCCACTGCGGCAAGCTGTGGCAACAGCTAGATTGTTCAGAAATTGCGCGTGGCACGCTACAACTTCGTCGGATATCGCGTCGGTTGGTTTTGGCTGCCACACTTGTGCTGAATATTGGGTTTGACGATGAGCTGAGGTTTTCGTAGCACTCGACAACGCGTCCCAAGTACAGCAACGCGTCAGCTTTGTATAGGTGCAACATGAACACTGCAAGCATCGGTATGCCTTCTTTACTGCATGATTCGCACTTAAGCAGATCGTGCTCACGTGTACTGACGGAAACTTACACTGGAATGCACAACATTACGCAAATAATATTTGTAAGTAAAGTAGTAAGCGACAGTCGGTGTTGTGACCTTCCGACGAAAGCAAACGCTATTACATCGAAGTATTACCTGAAGTAACTCGTATAATACATAATGGCTTGCGGCCTCTGTGACTAAAGCAGTAGGTTGGAGCAGTTGTCCATTACCAAGGAGCTCTTCAAAATGCTTCTTGGACTCCAACCAATTAATTACCTGAAGGGCACAACACACTCTTAGGGGACTCTGCAAGAATAACTGTTTATACGCAAGAATGCTTACCATTTTCCATTGTAGCGATTGCCACGTAAAAGTGAATCTTCGACGGGGTAACACCCGCCAACCGAAAAAGGGAACAGTGGCGCCAGTTCAGCTCTGTCGAAAAGAGCTACCAACGAGTCTGCCACGTCGGAGCTATCGATGACGTCACTTCGCCGACCACTACGATATGTACAGGACCCCAGCGCGTACTCCAGCAACTGATGTTGTGCTTCAAAGTTCTCCATCCGCTCAACCAGCAGCGCGTAATAAGAAAAACGATCTCGACTGCGAAAAGTCAATCTCCAGTGCGCGTTGCAACTGCTCAGCCGCAGCACGAAAATATCTCACTTGCAAGTTCACCAGCGCCTGGAGCGACAAACACGTCACGGCTCGTAATCCGTTCGAATACATTTATCCAGAGCGACAGCAGCTTCACTCGACAGTCCACTCTGAATCAACGCCACTGCGTACCAATAGAAAACACCCTATCCTCTTTACCCTCCCCTCGCAATTCTTCACTACACATCGAAAGCACTGCAACGCCGTCTGCTGCTCCTTCTTCTCCACCATAGCCACTATCCCAAGTAGGAACAACAGCCTCTTGGCCAGCCTCTCACTCTCCTCGTGCATTAGGCAGAAGTCGCTCCACCCCTTGAGCAGCTATTCCTCTTGGTCCAGCTTCTCCACTCCACGCAGGGTATGAAGCGCGGAGGAGACGCTGGTCTGGTGGCTGTTCGCGCTCATGGTCGTGGACTACCTCTTCCCCTTCTCAGCGCTCACGCAGCCCGTGGAATCCTGACAGCTGCTCTGCCCAGACTTCATCATCGAGTGCGCGCTCGCCACCACCTTAACGTACCCGAACCAGGCCTTCCTCGGCTTTATCGTGCTGCTTTTTGGTTGCAAACCCTGGTACACGAGGTGCATCGTCGGCGGCTTCCTTGGACAGCTCCTCGTGCTGGCCTTCGTACCCACGTCCTACTTGCTGTTCACATCCGAGCACGCCAACGTCGTGGCCGTACTGGGCGGCACCGCCGTGGCATCTATCGTCACGGCCTTCATCGACAGCTCCACCATTGCGCTGGTCTCTCAGTACCCATAGCACGTGCAGGAGAGCTTTGAGCTCGGCATGGGGCTCAACACGCTCATCGACAGCGTCTACAGAGTCCTGACCAAGCTCGTTTTTCCAGTCGACCCGTTGCTGGCGTCGTCGCTCATCTACACCAACACGGGCGCACTCACTATCGCGCTCTCCATCGGTGCCTTCTACAAGGCCATGACGTCCACGATCCCCAGAAAGTACCTGCCCCGCAAGGCGAACAGCAGCGTGGAACTCACAGAGCGCTCCCCACTGGTGACCGAAAAGCGGCAGTCAGGTAGTGGCCCCTTCAGTGTCACTGGACCACATGGAGCGTGCTGAGGAAGGTGTGATACTTGGAGGCGCTCATCTTGGTGGCCTTCCTTGCGAGTCTCTTGGTCTGGCGCCGCTCGCCACGGAGGTCAAGACGTACAACTTCCCGTCGCTCATCCCGCTCACGCTCTTCTCCGTCAGTGACTGCGTCGGACGATTCGTCATGAGCCACCGCTTCGGCCTCACGTCGGCAACGTGTGGATCCCGATCCTGAGCGATTCATCTTGGTTCCGATCATTATCGGCATCGTCAAGGGCTGGAGGCTGCAGAGGCACATTTGGTCGGTGCTCAGCGTGGTAATCCTCGTGGCTCTCAGTTTACCTCTCGCGCATCGTACTCGCTTAGTTCAGCATCTTCTTTGCCAGCGCTTCTTTCGTGGAATCCAATTCAGCGCGTAACTCTCCATACTGCTGCTGGCCCGGGTCAGCTCCGTCGCAGCACGCTTGTCGCTGAACTCCAGAACTGACAAATACGGCGACAATGGAGACACACCCTTGCTGTCATGGTTAGACTATAGGAACTAGGAGTGTTAGCTCGAGTGGATGATCTAAACGAAGTCCGTCTAGTCGTCATTGTTGTTGTCCACGCCCACATCGATCACCTCCAGCATCCACGTGGACGTGTTGTAGTTGCCCTCAAGCTTGGCCACGCCGTCGATGGACTCGAAGTACACAATCATCTCGCTCGCGTTCTTCCCAGCTCGCCCGCTAACGACCTCCGTCGACGGCTGGTGGATCGTGCGCACGACGGTACGGTCCGTGATTGCCATCTTCGGCCGACCGTGACGAGCTCGGCGGAGCGCGCGTCCAGGCCTCTCGTGGCATCGCCCAGAAACAAAACGCTGGACTGTGCCGCCAGCTCGACGCCGATGGTCAGGCACTTCATCTCCTGCACGGAGCTGTCAGATGACCTGTTCGGCGATCGGGTGCAGATCCACCAAGTCCAGACACGCGTTCACCGAGTCGTACTTGTTGCCGTTGTTCGCGGGTACGACGGGCAGCTTGGCGAGTAGCTCTCGTCCACGATGTAGACTCCTCGACTGGTTATGTTGGCGCCCTTGCTCGCGGGCATGGTGGGCATGGTCGGCGACTTCAGTTTGCAAGATAGACAAACGTGACACCATACCTCGCGGCCATGTTGGCCAGCTCAGAAAGCCAACGAGCCCGCAAAGACCCCTGCGCTCATCAACGTGACACCGTTGCTAGTGGTCGTGTGAGTCATCTTGGATAGCAGCCCCAGGTCGCAACGCCGACTCTCGAGAATATTAACATCGTCGCTTGCGGCCGTTGCGGCCAGCTTGTAGACCAGCTTCATCCTCGAAGTAGCCCCTGGCGCTTGGTGGCGATGTCGGTGGCCGGGTGGCCGTTGGGAAGGATCTGTCCGCGGATCTTGCCCCCCGTCTTGCGGCCGGCGATGACGTCCGTAAGGGTGGTCTTGCTTTCGCCCGAGAACGCCATGAGCACCGTGATGGTGCCTGGCAGCGCGAATCCGCTGATCCCTTGAGCAGATCAATAGTCTCCTTGGGACGGCGCTTACATCCATCCAGCTGCGCAGCAGGGGGCGACATGACACTGCCCTAGTCGCTGATGCCGCTCTTAATCTTGCCCCTATACCGGAAACTTGTGTGTCGGGGCTCGACGTGACCAACCCATTCGAATAACTTGCAGCTGCGGGCGACGGCGACTCGGAAATGTGCTCGTTCAAAATGTCATTTTGCTCTCAAATCGTTTTAGACCTGTCACCGAACACTTCCTTCCTTCTTATTAGCCAATGAAAAAAATATGCCTCCCCCGCATTCCACGTGAAATATGCTCTATAAATGTAAAACATGCTAGGTAACTGTGATTTGCCTCCCCCGCCTCCGCCCAAAATCATGAGTGCAGATTACTCATGAAACCATTTTTTTATATTCCAAATCAACATATATGTTCAAAACTTTTTTAAACATCTACACCAACAAAAACGTATGCCGATCAACATGATTAATACCAATAAATATTACATTAATCATATCATGATACTCTGATATATTTGATATCCTATTCCTTTTCTGTTTATATCACTTTTTTCTATTTTCTTTATCCAACTTGAACTTATATTACAACAACATCACCGTATTACAAAAAACTATTCAACCATTTTTCATTACATTTTAACATAATCAATATTCGTTTCTACCTCTGTACGACTATATTGACTCTTTTTTAATTCCTGTGGTCAGCCCTACTTTCTATTTTTAACAGCGGTTTAATCCTAACATCTACATGTATATTGATTATATTGCATAGACTTTATTATGCTTTCTATAGCCACTCCTTTTAGCGGTTTCTGCATTCTTAAAACACCATTTTCACCGGTTACGTGCTCTATAGTTTGCATTGTTCAATCCAACACTATATTCCAAAACTTCATTGAAAATTATTCCCACCACTCGCCATCTGATCAAACTTTAAACTCATTTTTCTTATTTCAACCCTAAACCCTAAACACTCTAATTCCTCTCCTTTGTGCGGCACATTGTGATCCCCACCACGATGTACCGCACCATAGCCGGCGACACCAGATACTGTACCGAATGTCCTGCATGCTTGAATCTGCTAGCGACACCAACAGCTCCACCGGCCGAGACGACACCAAGTACGCTGGCGAGCCGTTGGATGGTACTAGCACAGCGTCCGCATTGACTGTGCACTAGTCATCGCTACCTTCACTATCTTCACACAGTGCTGCTGTGACTGCAACTTGCTAAACACATGCTAAGACCGCAGCTGCAGCAGGGCGCTCGAGTAGCGCAATGTTTCTCGGAGCTATTCGCAGCATCGACATTAGTGGCGCTGACGCGCGACCCAGCGCCAGACACTGCCCCGGCGGTATCGACACAGATTCATGGGCGAATACCAGGAACTAAGAACGTAGACAACGATTACATGGGATACACCTACACCGAGCCTATTGTAGATCGTCGCCGCCATCCGCTGCCCGCAGATTCTGCGTTTGCGGCCTATGTAATGGGCCCTCCATTTACATAAGTAGGTAGATTTCTTACAGATATTGCAGAAGTAGGAACAGCAGCACACGGCTAGCGTGTGCTGACATGTCACCATCTGATTGGCTGAAAGTGGGGGAGCCAGACCCCATTCCAGCCAATCAGCTGCTGATCTGCATTTGAGTGGTTCACATTAGACCACGGGCCCCGCCCTGGTCCCAATAATAAAACAGAGTTGATTTTACTTCGGGCTTAATACTTGGTCTCAGTATCACTGAGAACTGGACGCTTCCTCACCGCTACGTGTAAGCTAGTGACGGGTACTCACTAGGCCCGTTACAGTTTCCGACAGACATGGACATCCGTGAAGGTCCTGGTGACATGATCGTGAAGTACGCTGACGGGAAGCCGCGGCGTATGCCGCGGCGCTCGACCACCTTCGCGTACGAGTTCGACGGATTCCACAGTTCCGAAGAGTTCTTGGTGATCGAGCTGAGCGGCTCCTTCGACTGCGTCTTCGGGATCCCGTGGTTTGCACGCCACCAGCCTGACATCGACTGGCTGGCTGGAACAGTCCGTCCCAGAGACATTGACGTGAATGCAGTGCTGGCGTTCCTGTGCGGAACGCCCAACCAGTCGCCGCATGTTGCAGTCATGGACCCCAGCTCCATGACCCATGCTGCACGTGAAGTGGGCGATGGCCCTTCGTGTGCGGTATGTGAACACGCAACCTGCGCCGGTCCTGAGCGGGAGTCTCAGGACGTGTCCGACGTGGTCGAGCATGGGTTCCTACGTCTGGACGAACAGTGGCTCTCCCCCGAAGAAGATGATGATGATGTGGTTGAGCGTGGTCTCCCACTTGCGGTCGAGCATGGGTTCCCGCGGGTGGTCGAGCGGGAGCTCCCCGAAGAAGTCGACGTGGCCGAACAACTCGTTCCGCGTCTTGGTGCCGATGTTGAGTTCCGGCACCCCGAGTCTGCTGACGTGATCGAGCATGGGGTCTCACCGTCACACTCCACGCCCAGTTCGTCGTCGCGGTCGTCGTAAATCGCGACGACCTCGTGCACCGTCGCGAGATCCAGGTGAGACTGAGTCCGAGGTGATCTCAGTCTTGGTGGGGAACAACGCGGACGAGCATCCGCGTGCGTGCAACGTCGAGGTCGCACGTCCTCCATGCGACGCTGCCGAGATCACTCGGCTGCCTGGCCCCTCGTGGAAACATTTCATTCGTGACTTGAAGAGGGGCGAGATCGAACAAGTGTGCATGATCGTCGCCGAAGACGCTGTATCCATCGCAGCCGTCGAGACACACGCATCGGACTCAACGTCCGACGCTCACACATGTCCGAAAAGTGCTGAGTCGAAGAACGCTCGCGCAGCGCGATACGTTGCCCAGTCGTTGCCGGCTCTAGAGGCCGCCGGCAACCCAGTCGCTCCTCTCGTACGAGAGTTCATCGAGATCTTCCCGGACAAGGTTCCAGCCGTCCTTCCACCCGATCGTGGAGTTCGGCACGCGATCGACCTCGTGCATGGCGCGAAGTACTGTGTGACACGGCAGTGGTCGCTTCCCCGTGATCGAGTCGAAGCGATCGACGCCTTCTTCGAGAGTCGCCGGCAAGCCGGCCACGTCCGTGAGAGTCTGTCCCCGCATTCCAGTCCGACGTTCTGCGTGAAGAAAGCAACCGGCGGATGGCGGATCGTCCACGCCTTCAACAAGCTCAACGACGCCACCATCCCGGAGCAGACGCCGATTCCGAGGAAAGACATGGTACTCGACACCATGTCCGGCAGCACCAAGTTCAGCGCTATCGACTTGATGGATGGCTACTATCAGATCTTGATGCGCGAAGCTGACGTGCCGTTGACTGCCGTCAGCACGCCCAGTGGAATGCTTTGGGAATGGCTTGTGGTGCCGCAGCGGCTCAAGAACGCCCCTCCCACCTTCAATCGCATGGTGTCGAACCTGCTCCGGCCGTATCGAGACTTTTCGCCCAGCTACTTCGACGACATCTTCATTCACAGTCGGGCCGCGGGCGGCATGACGGACGTCGAGATGCACCTTCAACACCTGCGGCAAGTGATCGAAGTGATGAGGGAGAACAAGATGCACGCCAACTTGAAGAAGTGCATCTTCTGCGCTCCCGAGATCCCAGTGCTCGGAAGCTACGTCAGCACGGAAGGTGTCCGTGCTGACCCATAGAAGATTGAAGCCATCTGCGCTTGGCCCGTGCCTCAGGATCAGAAGCAGCTCCGGCAGTGGCTTGGTCTCGCGACGTACCTCCACCACTACTCGAAGAACTTCGCGGCAATGATCCGTCCGTTGTCGCAGCTTCTCAAGACAGACGCCGCGTGGTCGTGGCGTCCTGAGCACCAGACGGCCTTCGACGCGGTGAAGACGGACTTGTCCAACGCGCCCGTCTTGATGCTGCCCGACCACTCGAAAGCCTTCCACGTGGTGTGCGACGCGAGCGACTTCGCGATTAGTTCGACGACGATGGACGCGAACGAGTGGTGAGTTACCAGTCGCGTCAGTTGAAGCCGGCGGAGAGAAACTACCCCGTGCACGACAAGGAATTGCTGGCCATGCGCTACGCACTGATCAAGTTTCGTGTGTACCTCTTGGGTGAACAGACTTTCGCTGTTTACACGGACCATGCGTCACTTCGCACGGCGACAAAGAGCCCTCACTTGTCCCAGCGCATGGCACGCTGGCTCTCTCTATTCTCCGAGTACAATTTTGTCGTGCATTACAAGCCAAGCAAGACGAACATCCTCGCCGACGCACTCTCGCGTCGGCCAGACTACGTGCAGTCGGGTGAGTGTGCTGTGTGCATCGCTGAAGAGGTCGCTGCAGTAGAAGTCGCAGCGACTACCCCGCTCCGCGACTTGATATCGGCCGCGTACGAGTCGGACGCGGCGTGCTCCGAGATGATCAAGTACTTGAGGGACCCGTCTGACACGGCGCGACGTCGATTGTCAGCACGGAGCCGTGCCCGCATTGATCGATACCAACTGGAAGGAAACCTGCTGACCTACAGCGTCGATCGCGCCGATTCGCCGCGCATCGTCGTCCCGCTGGACGACGACCTTCAGGCTCGGCTGATTCGTGAGTTCCACGACGCTCCTAGCGGCGGCCACCTCGGACGCGAGAAGACTTTCGCGAGACTTCTACTGGCCGCACATGTACAAGTGAGTGCGGAAGTGGGTACGCTCCTGCGAAGCGTGCCAGCGCGTCAAGCCGTCGCAGTCGAAGCAGGCCCCGCTTCGACCCCTCCCAGTTGCAGCGGATCCGTGGTCCTCCGTGAGTATGACTTTGTCTTCGGGCTGCCTCGCGATGCTCAAGGCCGCACCGGGATTCTCGTCTTCGTTGATCGTTTCAGCAAGATGCTTCATCTTGCCCCGGTCGCTGCCACAATCACCGCGGCGCAGTCCGCGGCGATCTTTCTCGACATCGTCTACAGGCACCATGGGTTGCCGACCTCGATCATCTCCGATCGAGATCCCCGCTTCACATCTGCATTCTGGACCGAGCTCTTCAAGCTAGTGGGGACGCGGTTGAAGATGTCCACCACGTCACATCCAGAAACGGACGGCCAGACCGATCGCGCGAACAGGGTCGTTGAGGACGTGCTGAGAAGCTTCGCCACGTCGTTCAAGTCGTGGAGCTCGTTCCTGCCCATGGTTGAGTTCGCACTCAACAACGGAGTCCACGCGTCGACCGGTCTCACGCCATTCTACGTCAACTACGGTCGGCATCCCCGTGTTCCAGCGCTCCTCGGCATGGAGCGCTCAATGCCCCAAGGCGACGATAACGACGAGAACGACCCGGCACATCTTCCCAATGACCAAGTGGCCAGCGGTACTGAGACCGCTGGCGATCCACGCCGTGAGAGAGCTGACGGCGTTATCTCCACCTTGATCAACGGTATCACAACTCGGCATGGAGCCCGAGATACAACTCGAGGCATGCGTACGCGTGCCGCCACGAGGGCGGCACCATCAGACATCGCTTCTTGGACAAGTCGGACGCTGATGAACCCACGTCAGCGTCCTCGTGCAATCGAGTATGAAAACGCGTCCGGCGCGGCGACCTCGCCCGCGCCGCCTCCAGCGAACTTTGACCCCATTCCGGACCCACAACCGCGTGACACTGCGGCTGTCAGCGAGTTCTTGCAGCGGCGCCAGAGTGTGGTGCGCTACGTTCGCGATGCAATTGCAGTGGTAGTCGATCGCCAGAAGGAGAATGCTGATCGACGCGGCCGCAAGAACATGGAGAAGTTTGCCGTGGGCGACCGCGTCTTGCTGTCCACGACCGGCATTCAATCCATTTTGGTTACCAATTTGGGCGCGAACAAGCTCGCGCCTCGGTATATTGGTCCATTTAAAGTGTTAAAGGTGTTGGTTGACGCCTACACGCTACAGCTACCTCCTACCTTCTACGTCGGTCGGCTGCGGCGATACCATCCTGCGCTCATCCCCAGCGACGCTGCCAATCACTAGCGTCCCAGTCTCGACCCTGCTGCGGCGGCTGACGCTGCAGCACTCGGTGACGCAGCTCTTGGTTCTCGCGCTCCACACTTCGAGACGGCGAGCAAGGCGGTCGAGACGCTGCGCGACCGCAGCGTCTTGCCAGCGATTGCGCTAATCTGTTTGAGCGCGATGGTTCTGCGCCTCTTGTCGATGGTCGGGGTAATGTTCGGCATATTGTGGAGGTAATCCTGCAGCACGATGACGCTCGTGCTGCCCCACAGATGGGTCGCGGTGTTCTTCACCGCGACGGCGCAGTACCATCACATCGTCAATACCTTGTGCGTTGGCTGGGGCCAATGCCGGATAGCTGGGAGCCGCGCGCGGTCCTTCTCGCGGACGTCCCGGACTGCGTGGCTGCGTACGAGGCAAGCCTCGTACAGGATCTGGCTCCTCCAAGCGGCGCGCCGCGCCTAGCTTCACTCAACGCGGCTTCATAACGACCGACCACAGCCCGCTCAGTCTCGGAGAGAGGCGTCTCGGCGGTGATTCTTCGCCATTCTGCATCGCTGGGTCGCGGCACGTTGTAGCCGCGACAGCTTCCACACCCCATGCGATAATGAACGAAGCAGCAACCACGATCAGCTTCCCACGACGCCTCGCAGACGTTTCTTGCCAGTTCGCCAACAGACGGCCGCGCGTGAGTCTCCTCACGCGCCTCGAGCTTCTGGATGAATGCAGTCGCGCCATCCGTGTTCCATCGCTCGACGAAGGCAGTCCAGGAGCGGTCCAAGGACCGGATGGTCACGGCACCTCTCGCCGTGACCGGCTTGCTTCGTGTCGCCCTCCAGCGTTCGAACAGCCTGCGCATCTCGTCGTCGCTCCGAGAGTCTTCGACGGCGCTGCAGTCATGCAGCGCCCACTTCTCCAGTGTCTCCTCATACGTGCTGCGCTCTCCCGACGCGGCGTCCCCCGCGTCCATGCTGCTGTCTTCTCCTGCGTCTCTCCGATTCGAAAGTGAACTGCCACAAGTCCAAGCCGCGCGTTTCTAGATTATTTCTACATGTTAGATATGTGCATGTCCCAAGCTTGAGTAGGGGGTGGTGTGACATGCCACTGTCACACGGCAGCCACCGCGAGTGCGCGGTGGCCAATCAGAGCCCACTATAGCTTTAATGGTTGGGACGGTCTCGAGTGTCGAGACCGTCTTGACAATCAATCAGAGTTTTATTTCCTGCCAAGTCCTCACGCGCGAGTGTACGCTAGTAAGGGCTCAAAGCCCGTTACAATCATTGTACAAATGGCGGGCCCAATACCATTCGTTGGAGCCACTGGGTTCATCAATCGTAAGCAGCGCCATATTATCGGAATATCTATAGCCTTGCGGTCCCTGTGGGCCTGTCGCGCTTGCTTGCAGGTGCCATGATCGCTGCTGAGTGGTGGGGCTTGCCAGGGAGTGCAATTGACGTGCGTGAGTGAGGGCCACTTCAACTTCAAAGTGGCTCCTCGGATCTGTACCGAATCTAGACATTTAGACAGCAAGTGGCCTGTGGGCTGTAGGAGATCTGAACACAAGTTTTTAGACACGAAATCTGTACGAAAATAGCCCACGGAAATCGGTCCATTATGTAAACGCGTTTCGTGTATATCAAGCGCCGTGGAGAAGGTGCGCAACGATACACCGTGAGAAGGAGCGCAAATACATGAATCTGGAGGCGGAGCGGGCACTCAAGAAGCAGCCTCCAAGTAAACCCGATAATCCAAACAAAAGTAAACCCGATAATCCGAGCACACTTCTGGACAGCTTTGCATGATAGAGAGCAATAGACGGTCAGGAATGCAACTGATCTGCCCAGACCACGCGCAGTCATCATAGCCAAAGTTCTCTACCTGTTTAGTCGTCCTCGAACTCGCCGTCCGAGTCCGAGGCGTCTCCTTCCGTGATGTACATGCCCTGTGCAATCTCCTTCTTGATGATGGCACTGACCTCGAAACAGCCTTCGCACACGCTCTGGACGGCGCTATTGGCGTGCGATAGTCCATTTTGAAGCCCGGGTGCGAGTTCTGCGGGATCCACGTGACGAAGAAGGGCTTGCCGGACTTGGGGCCGTCCGACGCTAGGAACTCGTGGTCGTACACGGCGTAGCGACAATTCGAGTCGGGCAGCGCAGCGTAGAAGTCCGCGAACGTGGCCGAGGGCGGCGCCGTGGCGTCCACGACCGCCTTGTCCGCCTCGATGCGGAACAGCACGTAGCGGTACTTGCGCCGCATCTTGAGCTGCTTGAACTCGGCCACGACGGCGGCCGTTGGCGCAATGCCGTTGGCCGACACGTCGTCCTGGTGGTGGCTGTACTGGGCCACGCCCGCCGTCTTCATGTGGGGCTCCGCCATGCTAGATACTTAAGTAAGAGGAGATGATGCCGCTGTTCTTCACGCTTGAAGGAGGAAAGTATCTGATCCGCTGATCTTTGAACCATGAACTCTAATAAGGATAAAGGTATCAGCGTGGATTGAGCGCAGCAAATATTGATCCCGACATGCTCTCGATGAGCTCACAGCTCCGCGGCAAGCCCCACGCGACCCCTGCACGGCATAACGTTCTTGTAATGCTACATTTGCATGAAATTGTGCATCTCTTGCGCCTGTTTCGCATCTGCACGCGACATACTGTATACAGTGTGTCATATAATTCTCTGGATATTTATATCCAGAGTCTAAGAGCATCCCCACCGGTGCTGCCAAATGCCAACCAAATCTAGCATCAGCTTCTCCAATGCTATTCCTGCTGCCAGATTTGACACTCAAAATAGCAGCAGCCGCAGCAGAACCACCGCCGCGATCTCATAGATTAAGATGAGTGCGGGTATACGCGGCCCAAACTATCATGCTGAAGAAGATAAAGCTTTGTGTCTAGCCTGGCTATCAGCTATCCAGGACTCTACTACGGGCGTCAACCAGAACGGTGAGGAGTTCTACCCCACGGTGAAGGGCTTTTTCGAGGAAACTCCCAAGGCGAAAGACAAGTTCACAGCAACACGCACGTTGACCTCACTTAGCTCGCGCTTTCAAACTATTTCTCATGCTGTCTCAAAGTTTGTCGGGTGCCACAATAAGGTTCTTTCGTTGGAGGCCAGTGGCTGTACTCCGACCGATATCGAGCATCAAACGGTGGAGCTATACGAGTCAGATCGCAAGAACGGCAAGTTTAAGTTTTTGCAGTGTTGGTACCTTCTGCGGGGGTCGCCGAAGTGGGGAGCCTGGCTTGCTGTGAACCTCAAGAAAAGAACTCCTTCAAAGAGAAAACGCCAAGGTGCTCAAATTGATGAGGGGGCTGCGGCTACGATCGAAGGAGGTAACATCGCATCGCCGCAAGCTACTGAGCCTACAATCGAGCAGCGAGCTCCTGGTCAAAAGATAGCTAAATTAGAGCGAGCAAACATGGCACTGTACGCTAGAAAAGTCAAGGCTACCGAAGAAATGGCCAAGAATGGCAAAGCTCGAAACCGCGTAGCACGCGACCAAGTCGACTTCAATGTATTTAGCCTACGCCCCCAATGCGGAGGATACAGACGCGGTGGAGTACGTAGCTCTTCAACGTAAGCTTATTCTAGCTCGTCTGCGGAAAGAAGCTGCTGAGCTGGAGAAGAACGGGACTACCAGCTCGGATAATACTGCTGCTGCACCGTTGCCCAACTCGTCTAGCGAGAATCCGATGCTTAGCACCGCCAGCAACAGCAACATGGACCGCAACACAAGCAGCGACATCAACTTGCGCACTCCAAGCTCCCCTACAGCAGGCGATATAAGCGACCGCACCACCAACGACTCGAGCAACGGCATGGGTGTAGACGGGATCATTCACACATTCTAGTTTGCCTGCTACCATGACATCTTTATTAATTTGATATTTAAAAGAGATACTACAACAGGTTGGTATGTATGTTTTGCTTTCGCTTGCAATGCAAGTGAAGAGCTAGTCAGCAACATTTACAGGCCGCAAAAGCGAAGTCGGGCGGGTTATGTTGAAAACTGGCACGCCCCCCCCCCTCCCCCCGGTTGTGCCGCTCTTTGAAAAAGGTAATCGTGCCCGGCGAACTCTAGGTCTTCTAGCTCTGATGACCGCACAGTAGCGCTTCAAACACTCAAGTGCCGTTGTTTCCGATATCTCTAGGTTCTCATCAATGGCAGCGGCGGCCGTCGGCGCGGGGCCGAAGTACTACTGCAGAAGGCAAATATGACGTTGACACGATGTGACTGAACCAAAATTCCCCGGTCGCCACACACTCAAATTTGTGAGCCGCACGCAAGGAAGAGAGGTCAGGACGACAAACGAGCCCCGAACGACGAGTGATCGGAGTCACAGAGCCAGCATGAAGAAAACCCCAGGAAGAAGATGACAAGACCAAGGCGCCTACGAAGAACAAGCCCCGGAAATATTCCAGCCTGAAGATGAGAAGCAACATCCCAGAGTCAAGTCGTGAAGCAACATCTCAGAGGAGGAAGTCACAGAGTGAAGTCGCTGAGATGGTGGTATCCCGGGATGAGCACCCATCCAAAGTCCAAGTCAAGTCAGATATCAAGATGTGCCCGGAGCGAAGAGTGGTACAAAAGTACCACGGTTACCCAGTCAGTCATGACCACGTGCGAGGATGCGGCCCCGACGTGTTGACGATTGTGCGCCCTGAAGTTGAAGATGGGACGCCGCACCATGCAAAGGTCAAGATAAACAAGAATGTGTGTCGAAGATCGACGCCAAGAACGCAAGAGACCTCCAGCAGAGAGATCTTCTAGCCACGATAAAAGAGAGAGAGAGAGAGAGAGAGAGAGAGAGAGAGAGAGAGAGAGAGAGA
>JAHQIV010000888.1:0-15353 GCA_030463285.1 Phytophthora europaea
GAAGCTTGTTGGAGGTCATCGTCGTTCTAAGGAAATGTGGTAATGAGCTGCAAAAGCTCGGTTTGGAGGTTTGAAGGATCTAGCAGGGAGCGCTCCCTGGCCAGTGATAACTGTCGGCACAAGGTGCGTGCCACAAAACCACCATAGCTGATGTCATTGGTGCCCGAACGTGATGTCATCAGTCTGGAGCTCTTTAATCATATTTATTGTCAATATTTGGGCAATTTCATATTTTATTTGAGTCCGGCGCTACCAATAATAAATATTTCTAGTGGAAAATATCACTATTTATTTATTTTCACTATTTAATTCCGACCTCTGGTTTTAACTATAACTAATTCTTCAATTGATTTTAATGTATTATTACAAAAATCAAAGGTTTAAAATACATTCAGATTAAACTACAGCAAGAAGAAGCGACCTGTTTCCTGCGTACGACCAAGCCTAAGAAGAAATCACACAGAACCGTCTCTAGGTGGCGGCAAACCGGAACCCAAGAGTTCTCTCCTGGTGGAAGCAGCGGAGCAAAGAGCGAGGCAAGTGGACGTGTTTGCATTTCAAGGCGGTGGAAGCAAAGAGTTAGAACAATAAATGCGCTTGCTTTATGAAGTTGACGTCATACCTACCTACCAAAATGCATGTTCATCTAGCGTTGAGTTTTTGTTCTCTTGTCCTTTATTTCGTAGCTCGGTCTTGCTACTCGCCGCCACTGTTTCGATCATCTCGAATTTCTTTGGGACATGCCCTCACTCCTTTGCGTTGGCGAGCTTGTCGCCGTCATTCATGGATTTTCTCTCTCTCTTCGACCTTTCTCTTACACGTCAAATACAGAGCTCTGTGGCGCACCTTTTCGTCTGGAATTTGCATGATTGTAGCAACTTTGGCGTCGTGTGCTTCTTGCAAGCGCTGGTCGGCATGTTGGTGGCGATGCCGTTATGATGCTTGATTTCTTCGTTCGATTTCCTCTCCAATTCTATCCTCGAGTGTTTGTAGGAGATCACGACTCCCCTGCTCGTTAAGTGGTGTCACCGTGTAGCGTGTCGATAGCAAAATAGGCACAGGTGCTTGTGTTTGAGCAAGGCTCGCGACGTCCAGTTTAACTTCTAGCTTCGAAATTGCAGACATTACTCGATTGCATTCCTGAGAAGGCTTATCAGGCTCAGGTGATTCTACATACCCAATTGATGTTGATGGAACAGGAGAAACATATTTCACTAAGTCTAGAAAATGGTGCCAGTTCAATGATCCAAGCCAGAACAAGTGTAGTTGGTCCCAAGAAAGTGCGGATGGGTCATTGCTACCTCTAGCATAAATTGTAGACGCGGTTTCACGACTTTGTCCAGCTTGTTCATTTAACAAATCATCGGTAAATCGAACTTCTCTACAATGAGGATCGATAAATGCTACAAAAACATGGCGATAAATAGATACGTCCGACTTCATGTCAATAAAACTTGCTAACCCCTTTGCAATGCTTCTTCGAATATGATCCACTTCCATTACACTCCCGGATTTTTCGAAAACGTAATCTAGGTAAGCATTCGCGATATGCTTGTGATCCGAGAAGACCACGCCAAATAGAAAAGCCAGAACAGGCCGAATTAAGCTGAAATACAAAAATGATATCTGTGTTCGCGATACTGGGGGCGAAACGAGCAATCGGCTTAAATTTCCCGGTCCGTTCATACTTTTGGGATATATTTGAACAGTCGAAAACATATCCCTGATTGCATATACAGATCGAAATTCCAAATGGCCGTCACGAAGACGATAGGTAGCGAGCTCTGATGCACGCGCAGGTTGAACAAATGTGAGGTGCATAAGAATGATCAAATCATCCATGAACTCATCGCATTCTAACAGCCTTTTTCTAACACAGTCGATGTTCCATGCAGTTGGTACTACCGTGTCATCCCACAGTGCGTCATTGCGGCTATCGGACGACAAGAAAGCTAAAAGCTCATCAGACTTGGCGAGGAGTTGATTTTCAGGTAGATTTAAAAATGATGTTCCAACTAATTTGGCATTTACATCATCAATAAAATACATATATTCAATTTGGTGCCGCGTGCGCTCAGTGTTGAAACCTCGGAATAGGGACTCCTGCAATGAGCGTTTTACGTGAGACACAATCCTTTTAGCCATATTTTGGAGCTGCGCTGCAGTGACGGTGGAAGTTTTACATACCAGTGATGTCATATCATTATCAATCCAGTGAACCAAAGGCTTTTGACCTTCTCTAGGTCCCGATATTTATTTGCCTAGTTTCATAATTTCAAGCAAAGCGTTGAAACACGTAGGAACTCCGTCGCAAATAACGTAAAGGGATTCTTCAATCAAAGATACGGCTTTAGACGCGACACAAACGAGCGTGTATAGCCGGGCCCAGTAAACTAGGCCGGCACATATACTGGTAATGCTGCTCGGCTCTTTTGTCTTCAAACGGTGTATGTCCCCACCTAAAATACTGGAGCACACTACTTGCGATAAGCAGTGTACATTATGAAATCGTCCCGAGGATTTGTTGCTGCATCCTTTAATTCCAAAACGAAGATTGCCTCTAATAGTTTAAGCACTTCGTGCTGCACTTAATCTGACCCCGAATCAAAAATATCACTTTCACATGCTTGTCGTAGATCTATAACTGCAGATTCTACGTATTTGCTGGTAGAAAAATTCCAAGTTGGAGTTTGGACCAAAATCCTTTCATAGCATTCGGCTACCATATGAATAAGTTTTGTCGTGTTTTTTTATATATTACAGCGGCATCTTCGACGTGTGAAAACCCCTTGGAATGGTTTTTAACATCACCCCCCCCCGCTGCTATGCTATAGCGCCGAGTAAGGTAAGGGGTGTGGAAAAACCAATCAGGACCCTTCGCGAAGAACGATGGAATCGCTGCGTGTACATTGCCATCTATCTCTGACGCTTCTGGAAGTCGACACATACGAATCAGAGACTACATCCTCCTAGCATCTATAAACTTGGTCTGCATCGGCGACTAGAAGCCCGACCAGGTTTGATCGTGGTGTTCTAAATGACTCATGTTTGCATGCCATCAGGCACGGACACCTTCGTCTGAGAAATTGTTTAGAACGATTTGTTCACCCACCATGAGCTCGTAGCTCCGCTGGAAAATAACTGCGACGCATGTCAATACCGCATCGTCGCTTTCATCAGAAAACCCGCTTTTTCGGAGGCGCGATCTGAAGTCCCATACTGCGCCTTTACAGAAATGATACTGAATCCGTTCTTGAATGCCCGCTTGTTTTCATATTCGGCCGGATCACCTTTTGAGACGGAGTCATAGAACGGTAGCCGAAAAGCGCAGCGAACCATTCTCCCGGCTCGTCAATCCTCCGAAAGAGTAGCAGTACTACAAGAAAGTTAGTATATATATTTCCTCGCTGAGTATGGAATTCCTATCCCGGCGTATTCACTCATAGGAAGGAGAACGACCCGGCGCCACATAGTTCACGAATTTCTCGATCGCCCAGTGTACCAACGGCAAATCATCTGCTGTACCTTCGAAATCCATGGCCTCACCATCAGACGCACCATGATCGACTCCCCTCTCATTGTCCATATGTCTCCAAATTCGAAAGAGATGCCCTCATCGTCCGTTAAAACGCAAGCAACCTCCCCATAATTGTCAAATACGTCTCCATATTCGAAATCGACATCCTCGTTGTCCGATAAAGCTAGATCAACTTCATGCTCATTTTCACCATAGATGAAGTCAAGACATCAATACGAGACGCACGACGGGACTGGAGAGTACCCGATGTTCGCAACGATCCTCGTGAGAGCCGCCAATGTATCATCGACAAGCCTGTCACCCCCGGTAGTCATGGGGTAAGAATCTGCGTCACCTAGCTCGCCGCTATCGCGTTTAAACGCGTAGCCGCCACCAGAAGTAGAGGATGTAGCTATAGGTTCAGCACTCATACGAGCCGTCCGACGGGCTCCGAGAGCTTCAAATTTCTCGATGATTCGCTTGAGAACGGAAGACATTATAACTCGTCCGTCGGAAGCTGTAAGGATGCGCGGCTGGTCAGTTCGAATTTTGATCTAAAATGTCGTCCTCGTAAACGCAGTTCCAATTACCCAGATCCACCGACACCCAGCAACCATGTTTGGAACTTCACCGTGTATCTTTAGCGAACAAATCGTAGAGACGAGAACTTCATACTGCGGACGGCGTTACATGACACATCATGGATCCGGAGCTCCACAACGCACTTTAAAATGATCCCCCGTGAAAAATGAAAAAAGTGTAGTCAACACCGGTTTTGAACATTGATGAGCGGGACTGGTGTCGTGGCTATCAAATACTCGAAAGATTTCGACGAGCTTGAGTTTCAGTTGGTCTGTGGTATATACGAATAGTATTCTGCCCATGACACCACTACTAAATGCTCAGAATATGACTAGTCTTATTCGTGAATTTCTTTTGAATAGCTAGTAGTTTGGGTTTGTAACCAGTTAGATCATATTGGCTTGGTTCTCTGGGTTCGATTTCACTCTAATCCATTTATTGCGCTGCTGTATTGACACCGACACACTGTGGAGTCAGACCCCTCGTGCGACAAAAAAAAAAAAAACCGTCCACGTCAAGTACGTTGAAGATGCGGCTGTGGCTGCACGGAGAAGAAATCCTCCACGCACTTTTAATTTTCCAAGTAGCCTCGCTCCTTCAGCCGCTTCAGTTACCGGTTTCAGCTACTGTACCGTCTTCAGTTACCGGCTTCAGTTACGGGCGTTAAATTAACCTGATTTGGGCTGTCCAGCAGCACGCTCTTATGGCTCTGATATCACAGTATAAAATATCAATATCAATTTGTACTGAAAATTCCAATAATTATCTTAATCCCAATTTGTGATTTAAATTTAAATAAGGAAGAGGAAACGGTTCATGTTTTTTTATATGGGGTACGGTAAATGGTCAATCAGGGGCCACTCTGCCAGCATCTAATTCTAATCGGCGTATCTCGAGACGCAGCTCACGTTCAAGACCAATTTCGACAGTTCTGGAAAGCCCGCTGTCTCCGCTTTTCACAGCTCTTTCTGAGCCGAGAATTGATAATATTGGACAGAGAAACCGTCATTGAATGTGGCCACTATCGAAAGGCCCCTTGTCAGTCAAAGGCCGGAATTAATCTTGGTTTCAGTATTCCCTTTGGGTCGCAACCCACATATGTTCATAAGGGCTAAGTATAGTGTCACAGTCAATTACAAAGCAGCCTTAACGCCTAACAGGGGGTATTCAGATGCAAGGATGTAGCCACTTTCATGAATGAAGCATTTTCAGCCTGCATGCATGGACGGTCAGTCTGTCGGGATGGCACGCGGGGCGGGGGCACTCCTGACGCCCTCAGGGCCCCAGACACCTCATACGGCTGTCCAAGTACCTTGGCTCGCTGCTCCCACACTCATTCACCCGCTAGACGTCTCCTGAGATGTATTACAAACCCGGTAGGGCGGTCAAAATCCTGCTGAAATGCTGATCAGAACGCCGGTTGGCTACGTCAAGGACAGCAGACACTGGTAAGCATTTGTTTATCGAACCTAATGCAAATGTTCCTGTTACAGCTACACTACTACAGATTCCACGATGTACGTCGCGGCCGATGCATCTGGCAATGCCCGTGTTGGCTTCTTCTGCATGCTAACCCCTGAGCTGGCAGTACCTGCTGCTTTTTCCTTCAGCACCTTGTGTGTGAGAAGATGCCCACCCACATACTCTTCCTGCTCGAGTCATTGCGTGTCGGTTTCGGCAGCTTGGGAATTTCTTCTTAAACGAGCGGCTTCAGCTGCAGCCACGTTACCCGCTGCACATGCTGAGGAACCCCGTTGCGCGTGAAAGTGTTCATCGGCGCGTTCATCTTGACAAGTGAGAGCGGAAACAGCCCACAAGCATCGAAGCCTCGCTGTATATTGCGACCGACCTTAGCTCCCCGCCAAAATAGACCAGCCAACGCGATGGCGTCGTTCATGCTTATCGTATACCCCCCCCCCCCCCCCCCCCCCTCGCCATCATCTTCAACGATGTTGCTGATCAACCGACATATCTTTTTCTTCGGTGTCGCGAAGACAGCGACGTCCAGAGGCTGTAGGTGTGTAGAGTTCGGTGGGAGTTTTTTTTAGCATAACCTGGAGGTGTTCAGCGGCGTCGACGACTTTGGACGAGTTGTGGGACCCCCAACCGTCTAGAATCAGTAGAAGCGGCCACTTCACGGAGCTAGGTACGGCGTTCGCGAAAAAATGCAGCCTTTCTTCGAACAGATCAGAGTTCATAAATCCAGATTCAGAGGTCGTTACAGCTGCGCCTGGAATCTCGCAGCCTTCGAGTAGCCACAACGACATCGTCTTGCCTGGCAGGATGAAGGCTGGAGGTACGCCGAATCCCGCAGCACTTCCACATGCCACAATTGAGAGATGAAAGATTGTAGACATCGTAACCCACACGTTGCTTGAAACGCGGAGAGCGCAGACCTTCTTGCTTTCAATCTGCTTCTAGAAGCAGTCTCATCCATGTGAAACACACGCGAGGGGTCCAACTTGAGCTCAATCACTAGGGCTAGAGTGTTGAACAGAGCGGCTAAGTCCGCGGAGACAATAAAGTTGCGCTTTAGTGGTAGCATTTGTGTGGATCTTGACGTAAGCTTGGGAAATCGCTCTATAACGCGTCGATACCCACCACCACCAACAACAACAACGCTCCTACCGCAGGCGAGTAAGGCCACCTCCTGGGCCTTATGAATGATAGCAGAATGCACGACGGGGTGGCCTACAATCCCACAGACGTAGATGTGACGCTCGGCCCGATCTGTGAAGAAGGCCTTAGGCCCAGGGCGCGATGTACTTCGTAGACCACCCTGTGCTGCTGCCACCAACCACTTCGGATGGTGCGCTCGTGAACGCCGGTAGCGGTGGCGACAGCAGCAGCAGTATGCCCCCCTTGGGCTTGAACGACGGCAGCTAGCTTCGTTTCGGTTGTGTACGTCATCGGCATCGTTCTAGTTCGGAAATGAGCCTTTGAATGCATCGGAACTGTTCACGACCTCTAACCAGTCCTGGTTCCCGCCAAACTTTCCCACCAGCCAAATCAATTTGTATAGATTTTGTACTTAGCTCTATTTGTAGGGAATGATTCGCATGAAAGGCAATTTGACGTGCTCAGTGGACAAAATCACCACGGCTTCGAATTGACCAAATTGCCCCAAAATTGGCCATTTAGCTCAGGTTAAATGTATGTGATAAAGCCAAGTCTCTGTACTATCACCAGGACTTTGCTGTAATCATTTAGAGACAACAGGATGGGTGTCATGGAATGCAAATCTTATGGCAGCCACGAAAATCGGGGTTATGAGGTATATAATAAGAGGCTTTCAGAAGGACCGTTTTTTAGAAAAACGGTAATGAAATAGACGTAGTGTTCTAAAACACTTTCCGGGCACGAACATACGTGTTTTTCGCTTCCGTCGAGCGGTATGGTTAGGCCTTTTTACCGTTTTCTTAAATAAAAAACAAGTAGCAGCAAAACAAGAAGCGTTGCGAACTAAGCGATTCTAGGCAAGTACGAGGTCACACATACCTGGGAAGCGATGAAGAAGACGTTACGATGACAGAGTGCGCGTCATGCTCGATATTTCTAACTCGAATGTGCTCCGACACCCTCGATACGAGCTTTTACTATGTGGTTTTGATCGGCGTTATCATTGAGCCCAAAATGACGCGAGTCAACTTGAGATTTTTTGGGGTCACCAGTTCGCGGCCGCCCACTCTAACGAGCCGGAAGTTTCGAGTGGATGGACGGTGATTCAGAGTGACGTAAACGTGGGACACTCGAAGATACTGACAGGTTGATGATCGCGGGAAGCAGATGCTCGGAACACGTATTGGCGCACAGGCACGGAGGCGTCCCACCCGAAGAGACCCGCTTCGGGATGGAGTCATTGCGCCCTGTCCGGCCGCCGAAGTCCTTTACGGCAAGTACCCATTTGAAGGGGCCAAACGCTCTCGGTGAACGTATCCCGGTGAGCAGCCTGCCTTGACGAGCCGAGCCATCATCCAAGTATCCCAAGATCCGACAAACCCAAGTGATGTCCCCACAGCCTGAAGAGAGCAATCACCACCACAAAGAATGCCAAGTTTCGAGTCCCCAGTATCATGGAGCACCCGAGTCACGATGAATTATGGAGTATGACTTGGATGACGAGCGAGAAGTGAAGTCCAAGACCATTATCTCCTGTGCACCCTGAATGACGATTGTGCATCCTGAATGATGACCGTACAACTCGAATGACCTGATGCCAACCTGGATGAATGACAACCCGAATGACTAATGTACCCAAGTACTTTCCGACTAACGAGAGATGATTCAGAAACGTACCAAGTCAGCCGCACGTGCCGACCTGAGGCCAGTGCCGGACAGTGCCACGCATAAGCATGATCCCTTCAAGACCGGTCAATCAGGCTCCGACAGCGCGCCAGATCACGAAGTATGACCGCCAATATCTTCGCCATCGCCTGATGAGTGAGCGGCTCCCCCGAGTTCAACGTGACGCCTGAGTATACTGAACCTCAGTCATCCGACAGAAACGCGTGTGATTCGAGCAGAGGAGACCGCCAGAAACCGAGATACCAAGAGAAAGAAAGAAAGAAAGAAAGAAAGAGAGAGAGAGGGGGGGGGGGAGAGGGAGAGAAAGAGAATCCGAGTTTGTTCTGCGTCCTAGAGCCCAAATGGATTTCGTATTTCCTTTTGTGGTTTCGAAGACGTATCTTTGCCGAGGACGACGACGCCAAGGAGAAGCTACCCAAAGGAGGATCCGGAAGGAAAGTCCGTGGAGCTCTGCGTATACCAACGGACGTTCAAGGTCGCGTAAACAGCGCAAGGAACTCTTACTACACGCTCAAATCAAATTAGGTACCAAAAAAAAGCTGCTCTTGGGTTGGTCTACCTATTTCATATTACTACACTATGAACCGTATTAGTATGTGCGAAAAAATTGTGTGAGTTCACAATTAGTATCACCTTCAAGTAGTGAGACTAATAAGTGTGAGCAAGCCATGAGCACATTCGAAATTAGCATGAGTTCGTAATTAGTATCATTAGTTTCACAACCGCAGTCTTGTATTTTAACTTCAGCGCGACCAGAAACCATTATCAATTTTCTCGCATCATGACAACTCCTGTACATGAGTACTCAAACGACACTCCTGGTTCCTTGTGGAGGTTGTGGCGGCGATGGTGGCCCTTTCCATCTTTGCCCAACCTGCCTCGTGCATATGCACCCCTTCTGTGGTACTCCAGTCGGCGCTGAAGGTTTTGGTCAATACGTGATGGGCCCTGGTAGCGAAGTCAAAACACACAAGCCGACGTCAGCATCTCCAATTGTTGTAGCACTTTCTCGCCAAAACGAGAGTAGTCAGGTGTCGCGTTTGCGCAGCTCAGAGTCCGAACGTGACGTGATCAATCTCTCAGCTTCATGTGATGAGAGCAAATCGGAGGATGATGAAGTACCGCCACAGACAACCGCTCAAGTTGAAGTTACCGACATACCAACGCAGCCGTCAAGCTGAGAGACTGATCACGTCACGTTCGGACTCTGAGCTGCGCAAGAGGGTGATTTCGTGGGTGGAAGACTACATGAAAACGACTGGAAAGAAAAACATGTTTGATCGAGCAGTGAACGCCGTTCCGCACATATTCAATTTCGCAACGCGCGATGCCAATTTGAGCAAAGCTATAAATTGGTGGCAGAAGCGTGATCAATTTATCGGGGCACCGCGTGGTGCAGTTGGTCTGTCGACATGTAGAGAGGCCGGTAGAAAGCGAGTTAATTCGAAGGCTGTGCAAGGATGCGGGAGACGCCGAAGTGAGTGGATAAACTGGATATACCCGCTTCTGTGCAGTGAATTTGATCACCTCCGCAAGCTCGGTCTCAAATTTGATTCGGGGCTTCTCCGTCAGTTAGCCCTCCGCATGATACAGGAACGAGACGCCCCAAAAGTTGACACTAATGGTTTATTGCTTACGAGCAAAATATCAACACGTTGGGTTCAATCTTTTATGGAGAACCTTAACATCGTACTTCGTGTTCAAACCGGATAGCGACAGCTAAGTCCAGAAAAAACCGCGGAGATCGAAAAGAGTGTGGCCGTGCACCTAGGCCAGCTGAAACGAGGCTTCGACAGCGGCAAGTACGACGAAAACGCCAGCGAGAATATCGACGAAACTAATTTCGTAATTGACTTTGACAATGGAAAAACATTGGGCTTTGATGAGGAAACACAAGTCAAGTATGCAGACGTCTTTAGTGGGGGGGGGTATGACCATGGTGGCTCGCATATCTGTCGGTCCCAGTGGACACATCCATCCTCCCATGATGATTTTTACGAATCCAAATCGCAGCCATCCTATTGCTGGCGTTGCTGACGTGGAAGGAGTGTGCTATCGAAGTTGGCCTAAAGGGTGGATGAATAAACGTATTTTTCGCGAGTACCTCTGTGAGCGGAAGGCTCAGGCACCTGATCGGCTTCGTCGAAAGAAATCAGTATTTCTCGACAATTGCTCTGGTCACCTTAGTGAAGAGGAGTGCAAAGAAGAGCTTGAAGCACTCAATGCATCGCTGCAATATCTTCCACCTAACGCAACAGATTTTTTATCAACCAGCAGACTCGTTTGTGATCGCGAAGATTAAAGATGTGTGACGAAGCATGTGGAATTAAAAAAGATCGAATTGGTCTACAATAACGAGTGGCTGAATAGGCCACGGGGTAACAGCACGGGCTCCGGAAACCTCAAGAACCCCGGAAAGGGTTTCTTCTTGGATTTGGCAGCCAAGGCGGTTCGTCGCGCGAACGCGTATCGAGACAAGAGCAATTTAAATTACGCTCGGAAGGCAAAGATCCGCTGCGGACTTTCCCTTGATCTCGGTGGTGCGTGGCGAGTAGAGCAGCTGTACCCATGAACCTGTGGATCTGGCATTCGTGTGCCGGAATCCCCGGATCAAACAACGACATAAAAGTCAGTGATCGTTCGCCATTTATGGTGAATTGGCTGCAAGGCAACGTCCCAGACCACAAGGACCAAATCAATGGACACGACTGCATAATGTGCTACCTCTTGTGAGATGGCATTTATCCAGCGTGGTCCGTCTTTGTGAAAGGCTATCAGCAGCCCCACCGACGCGAAGCAAAGACTGTATGCGAAAATGCAAGAAGCTGCGCGGAAAGACGTCGAGCGCTGCTTTGGAGTTCTGCAAGCACGGTTTGCCCGACTTGCTCAGCCGGCTCGCTTCTGGGAGCAAGGAACACTAGAGGAGGTGTGGTATGCGTGCGTTGTCATGCACAATATGATCGTTGAGGACGAAGAAGGAGACACGGAAGCACATGCGGACAACTATTTGGAGACATTTGAGGCACCTTCCATAGCAAACGCTGGGGTTACGTTTGATACTTTGCTCATGCAGCTCGCAGACGTTCACGATGTCGTGGCGCATAATGCTCTACAAGCTGGCCTGGTGGAGCACTTGTGGGAGAGGAACCAGGCGCTTGATCTCTGAACTTGGTGGACTTTGCTTCCATAGCGTTGCTGGTCACGGCTTGGTGTCAAGGAAACCAGCGCTGGCGGCCTCGCTTGTCACATGACAGACATCGGCCGATGCGCCTTCGATGTTGGAGATGGGGTTGCACTCGAGGGGGGCTTGATGGTTCTTGTTCCGCATCTCATTGAGAATGGCAGCGCGACGTAGACGAAAGAATTCTTGTGCATCTGCATCCAGGTCGTTCAGCGAAATTGTAAAGAGAGAGTAGAGGTTCGCTTCTTCAAGTGCCTTCGCCCGCTTTTGACTTGCATTTGCCATCTTCATCGGTGCCTCGGCCAAGCGTTTCTGCGTGTGATCGATAGTGGCAGTCGCCGCGGCAGATTTCTTTGCCGCTTTGTTTCCTTCTGGACTTGGAGTTGGGGTAGTTCGCACTAATGCCCCGGCGGCTTGGGGCGGTCCACTTGGCGGGGGTAGTTGGTTCTGCGGAGCTCTGGCCGCACGGTTCGACGCTCGATATGTCTTCCATTTAGGTTCAACAGACAGCACCCTCCAACAATGGAGGAAGCGGAACGGCTGGTTGTCTTTGGCTCCTTTGGTCGTATGCGTGCTCTGGTAGAGTTGCAACGCACTATCAATATCGTCATCCAAGTTAGTTCCAGATCGATTGAGGTCCTGCACAGTAGCCATGCAGCCACAAAACTTGGAGACGTCGTGTTGAATTGTAGACCGCTTGCTCTCGAGCGATCGCAAATGCCTGATGTCGCAACCAGCGGGCTGGTGCTCATTGAAGTGTCGTGTTAGTTTCTTCCAAAACGTAGCGGTGGATTGGCTAGTACCCGTGGTCGGATCCTTTCCTATGCGCAGGTACGTGCGACACAGTAGCGCCTCCTCTTCCTCGGTGAAATTCTTTCCTATTGATCGGCTCATGGCTGCAAATGCCTTCTTGTTCAAAAGTGCCAGCGTCTTGCAGCAGTATTTTGCAGAGACGTCCCTCCAGTCAATCAATACAACTGAGTTGCATTGCCGTGGTCTCGGTATCAGTGACCGATTTGCAGAGTGGGCGCCATTTTTTACCGTGAAAAGAGTCGCATGTGGCGTTTGCGTGAACCGGTGGGAATGTAAATTACCACTCCGTACATAAATTTCCGCTAAACGGCTTTAGTGTTTTGTGTGCAGTGCACCGTTGGGCATGCTCTAAGAGCATCTCCACCGAGGCCGCGCTATCGCTATCGCCAGAGCGATTTGGCGCGAAAATTACATGGGACGGTAATTTATCTCCCACCGGGGCCTCGCTATCGCTAAAAACGCTTCGACCACTCGCCAAAAGGCGCCTCTTCGCGCTAAAATCAACCCAGTATAGCGAGGATGGTGAGTGGCTCGCTATCCTGAAAGGGCAGGTCTGCACATAATCTTTGGCTGGCAAGCACACAGGACGCTCAGGATGCCTCGAGGGTCGAATTTCTCGGAGGCGGAGGAGATACAGCTGTGTACGTCGAATCTTAAGATTGGCGAGGATGCGAGAACGGGGACCGACCAGGCATCGTCCACATTCTGGTAGCGCATCCACGAGCATTTCTCCGCTGCTCGACCAGAGGGCTCAGTGACGCGGGAGGTTCGCTCGCTGGAGTGCAAGTGGTCCAAGATCTCTGCTCAAGTGAAGCTGTTTTCAGCTGCAATGGACACGGTCGAACGTTGCTCAGGAGCAAGCTTCAAAGACGAAGTCAGAGACGCGCACTCTATCTACATGAGAATGGAGGGCCGCGACGGAGTGACACCAGCCAAGCCATTCAAATTGCTGCACTGCTGGCGTATTTTGCGCTCCGAACCACTCTAGGCCTCCTACCGAGGAGGCTCAGAGTCAGGAACGGCAATCAACGAACAAAGTTCCGAAGGGGTTGCTCGCGTATCCCGTCCGCAAGGTAGAAAAGCTACAAAGGAGGAAATGAAAGCTGCAGCCTCTACATCGGCTTCAATTGCTGAGCTGGCGAAGGCTAACAAAGAAGTTGCAGCTGCAAGTAAGAAACGCGCGTGCGCAATTCAAGATGCAAGATGCAAGTGATGTTGCTTTGTTTACTGTTTCTCTCGCTGACCTGGATCCGGACTCGCGCCGATTCGTTGAGCTGCGTCGCCGCCAAATGCTTGCAAGACTCGAGAATACTGTTGATGCTGGGGGCGGTATTGCTGTGGAGGAAGAGCACACGTCTGGTGCTATCACGGACGGGAACATCAATATGCAGGATGTTGAAGACAGCTCGACTCCCGCCGCGGCATGACCGATGCATTTTACGTGGATGCTGGGAAGATCAATTCTGCCGCGTATACGAACTAGCGAATATTTCAGTGGTGTTCAATCAGGTCGTGTTGCAGTGTAGCATCAGCAGCACGATTTTGTATACGCGAAATACCAGCTAGTAGTTCATCGAAAGAAAGCGTAGTTTGAGCAGCAGATGGAGAATCGATGGGATGTATGTAGGCGTCTTCCATATCGTCACGTTCATTTTCGATGATCATGTTGTGTAGCGCTACACAGCATCGCCACACGATGCGAAGCATTTCTTCGTCCCACAAACGCTGGGAAAGTATGCCAAATTGGCCTTTCAAAACGCCAAAACACCGCTCAACATCTTTACGAACGCTTTCATGACCGCCCGTATAGTGCTTCTCCTTCGCTGTCTCAGGTTGGCGTATCGACTTAACGAACACAGACCAGTCCGGATAGATTCCATCGCACGGCAAGTAGCACGTCGAACGGGTTTTGCCATTAACCTCGAATTCATAAGAAGGTACATTGGCTTTCAGCCAGTTAACGATCAACGGAGAGCGGTCTACCACGTTGATGTCATTGTTCGATCCAGGTACCCTAACACAAGAATGCCAAATCCATAACTCTTTGGTTGCAATTGCCTCCATGATCATCGTCACGTTTCCATCACGATCTTGGTACATACCAAGCCAAGCAGTAGGGCAGTCTTTCCACTGCCAGTGATTGCAGTCGAGAGACCCGAGCATCCCCGGGAAGCAACGACTTGCATTGAGTGCAGCATGTCGGGCAATATCAGCAGGTGTAGGCTCGCGTAGGTACTCCTCGCCAAAACACTTAATAACTGCCTTCGCAAAGTGTTTGATGCCTCCAACGCAGTAGATTCCGCAATTCGAACGTATTCGTCAGTCGCATGGGCACATATTCCGTAGCAAAGCAGTAACGTTTTGTCGAGGTGAAAACCCCAGCACTCCAAGTGCGTCTGGACGCTGGACAAAGTAGCTGTCCGCAGCTGTCACCTGCTCCACGACGCGAGCAAACAAACGCCTAGACATGCAAAAGCGACGGCGAAATAGAGCCTCAGGAAAAAGAGGCATCGGAGCGAAGTAGTCTGTATAAAGCTATTGATCCGCAGCAGCACGCCCCCGATCGATGTTTGGACTTCTTCCAGATGTTGAACCCCTTCTCTGCTACTTCTTCGGAGGCTCCCCCGCAGCTACGACAGCCATCCATACCCCGACTACAGCCGCGGCCTCGTCGCTACCTTCATCGTCGTTAATCTCTTCCTGGATGAGAGCTAGCAGAGGCTTAATCTGCTCTCTCCAACTCATCCTGTCCCTTGTTTTTCTGCAGTGAGACGACGGTTCAACTTTGGTTATAGATATGGCGCGCTTCGAGTGCGTACAATCATCGCTAAAGTGGTAATCTATTTGTTTCTTTGCGCTAAAGGCCGCTTTGGCGATAGCGATAGCGATAGCGCGGCCGCGGTGCACCGACGTGCCACACGTCAGGGCCCACTCTCGCGCTCGGCCACCGAGCTT
>JAHQIV010000889.1:0-15345 GCA_030463285.1 Phytophthora europaea
ACCGCCTTACGAAGATATCGTTTGGGTTTACGGGGTACGCCTTTGATCTGATGTCTGACCATCCTCAGTCGAATAATGAAGCAGTGTTGTGGCGCATTGGAGTCCTACTTGCTGCAGCCCAGTCATTTTACCTCCCAAAAATGCTAGGATTTTACTAGATTTGGCAGGTGACGCTAATGACAAACGCGAATACATATGGGAATAGGCTACATAGCTATTGGCTAAAACTTGCTGACGCTTATGACAAAGCGACGCTTCTGACAGGGGGGATACGGTATTAGAAAAATGATTTGGAAAAGATCAGGCCAAGATTAGACCAAAAATGAGCCTCCAGAGGTCCGTCGACGGAGGATGGAACTTTGAAACGCACTAAGGCAAGTGGGGAACGCGTTCTGTACTCAAACATTGAACATCGTCCTATTGGTTAAAAATGTATTGGTACACTGTACCGATTTATGGAGTTCGCGTTCCGAACCACTTGTTCTGGGAATAGCTCCAAGATTGTGCTGACCACAGAACATTTGTGCCATGGATGACACCACCGCTTCTATTCTCGCTGTAGTAATTGGAGCCTGCGTCGGCGCAGTCATCGCTGCTGCGGCTTCCGACAGGCACCTGGCCCACCCCAGACATTTCCCACACGTACGTTCGAGAAGGTGCTGCGCACGCCGGGAAAATAGTGGTTCCACAAGAAGCTACGCTGCGACCAAGCATCGTTTCTCCGCGTCTACAAGCTTGTGCGTGCAGCATGGGGTCGCGACCCCGGTTCAAACTGCAAGCACAAGCTGATCAAGCGCGTTGCGCTGACAATGAATTACCTGGCCCAGCGTGGCACCATGGACCAAGCGGCCACGGCGCTGGGCATATCAAGGTCCCGAGCGGTCGTTTACATTAACGAGACGCTCAGTGTGCTCAGCGCCATGGCCAAATCGTTTGTGGTGATGCCCTCAGTAGAGGAGGTTGGTGCTATTGAAGATGGCTTCTTCGCAATCGCCGGGTTTCGCTGGACCGTTGGTGCCATTGATGGCACGCTCATCAGGATTGCGCGCCCTCACGATTTTGAAGGGTGGTACTGCCGCAAGAACTATCCTGCTGTCAACGTGCAAGCCATTGTTGATCATTGCGGTCTCTTTCGGTCAATATCGATCCGGTCGGGGTCGAAAAACGACCAGTCCTTATGGAATGGGTCGGCGGTACGGAAACGGTAGGTTATATGCTTATCTACCTATATCATACTGCGATCTTACCTTTTTGAACTTGTGCGTTTTAGTCTCTCGACCTTTGTTCCGTCAGGAAAGCACTTGGTTGCGGACGCGGGCTACAAAGTGTGTGCACACATGCTCACGCCGTTTCCGGAAGCCGAGGCTGTACAAGATCGCAGGAAGCGCACATACAATCTAGCACACTCTTGAACCCGGATCGGTGTCGAATGTGCTTTTGGCCGCCTCAAGAACCGCTTCAGAATCCTGTTGGGTAAGCAAGAGCAAAAGTCCTCAGATACTGTGTGCAAGGTAACTATAGGTTGCGTAGTTCTCCACAACTTACTTACGGTGGTTCGAGAAAATATGGGTCAACGGAGAAGATCCCCTTTTGCGCTTCGCACCAGCGAGTATTGCAGAAGACCCGCACGAACTAGAGCAGCCGATTGCACATGAACAAGGAGTGGCAAAGCGCGATGACATCGCAGACATCTTAGCCGCAATCTAGTTGAGTAGCAGATATTTCATTGATAGCAGTTAATATCAATGCAAAACGAGTTCTATCTACTCATTCTTTTTCGCCACTAGCTCTTGCAGCAGTTGAAGCTGCATCTCTTGGAAGCGACGTGTCTCTTCATGCTGCTGCAGTAGTACCGCAGTGAGCGAGCGGAAGTGATCTTCCTCAGCCGGACGAGACCCCGGCGATGCAGTGATAGCCTCCATGCCACCTTGCAGCACCATGGCAAGCTGCGCAACAGGTGGAGGCTTTGACTTTGCTCCACCATCTTCTTTGGCTTCTTAGCCTTCATCCTCGTCTTCCACGTCGGCGCTCGAATCAAGTAGGACGTCACCACTGATACCTACTCGACCTCCAAATGCGTCACTTAAAATGGACCATAGGCCCGCATCCATTTCACTCTCCCGAGCCCCATTACCGGTCGCTCTTAGCTCTCGCTTCTCCTTGCGATACATGCACTTCAAGTTCCTATACTTCAGGGAAACCTGGTACAATAAAAACAAGTTAATATGCATATCATAGCTTTTTGGCACTTCAAACATGATAATAGAACCTGGTCATGGGTCAGCACAATGCCCAGCGACTGTGGCAGCACGCTGGCACAGTGCTGCCATGCGAGTGCCTTCTTTGTCTTGGTGTCCGCACTCTCGAGGCGCCTCTTGACGTCTCCTTCCGCAAAGCGCAAGCGCAGCAGCTCCCCCACCATCTCATTGCTCCACTTAACGCGCTTTGCGGGCGCCTTTCCGGGCGCTATCTGCCTCTTGTTTGGGGGAGCCGCCGCGGCAGCTGATTTCATCTGACTTTTGCGCTCCGCGGACGCCGGCGTCGCTGCTGCACTTGGACACGGCGCGGCCGCATGATCTTCAGATGCTGGAGTTGGCCCCAGTGGTGCTGCAGCACTTGACGACGGCGCCAACTGCATGACGGACCACGTCAGAGGGAGCGGCATTGTGAACGGCTGAACCGCTGCAGACGGTGCGTTCGTCGTGTCGTCCGGAGGCTTCATCGCTAAACGGCTTGTGTCGGCTCAGAACGGGCTCCAGGAGAGCGGCAGACTATAATGGCTGGTTGCAACAGGAGAGCGGCAGGCTAGAATAGCTGGTTGCAAGTGGACCAAACCAGAGTACAGCGTTCTCTACGATTCAGGTGGATGCCGGCAAACCAATCTCTAACCCTACCCCTCTTTCGTTTGAGGTCGTGGGAACACGTGCTCCACCTATACAGGGGCCTAATGATTAGATCATCAAATCGAGCCCCCAGCAACTTGGACGATTCGTGCAGCACGGCGTGCTGCGGCTCCGCCGCCGCGTACTTCCCGCCGCACCCGCATACTCTAGCTCTGCCGCCGTGTACTTCGCCGCCGCCTCCAAGTACGCGGAGATGGAGCTGAAAAGCACGAGGCGCCGGCAAGGAACGACTACAAGGCGGCGGCGGGTCTGTTGAAGAGGCGGTGAGGTGACACAGGGCGCGTCACTGGGCTTCTCAACTGTCTATTACTCCTAAGAGTAGGACCCATTAGAGAGCAATACACTTAAAGAGCAAATATACGTCAATAATGCACAATAATGCACAATAATGCAGGAAGTAAGACACACGTGAGTGCCGGGCAAAGCCTCGACAGGAACGCGGTGTCTGGCGGGCTGCTCGTTCTCGCTTGCTGCTTGCAGAGCTGCAAAAGCGGTAGTGAGCGAGAACAAGCCGCACCGCCGCGCACCGCGTGTCCGCAAAGTAGATTAGCAAGTAACATACAAATATACAGTCTCCTATACTTAACCTCAGTATTTTGCCCCCGGCACGGAGCACACCATCTTGACAGCGCACAGCCAATGATGCGGTCTTGTATACAGCAGCGTAGATGTTCAGCAATGTCTTGCACCGTCACGCACCTGCACACGGTGCGCGACGGGCGCAAGATCCGAAGTCAGATGGGCCAGTCTTGGTCACTGCCGGTGGACACTGTCGGTCAGTCCACTGGACAGTGGCTCGGGTGTTGGGCACTGGACACTGGCAGACTGCAGCGCAGCCCACGGTGGGCTGCAATCTCACAGGCGGCAGCAGCGGAAGGGGGTGACGCGACGATGGAGTCCAATGTCGCGCCACCGCGCGCCCCTCTATGCTGCCGGAGGGGGGGGGGGGCAATTAGGGAATAAGGACTGGCTGAACCAGTCCTTTCAAAAGATCAGCTGCACGAAAGATCAGGCAACGATGGGGTCTATAGATCAGTTTGATCTTTTGCAAATCATTTTTCTAACAATTCGCTACTTTGAAAACCCCTAATACATAGATCATTTCGCTTGCATTGAAGTGATCACTTGACTCAGCAGTCCTGGACTAGGGTTTATCCTAAATGCAAATTCCCGCCAGCGCTAAAACTGAACTTGACCCATGAATTTCTCCTACGCCTTGTTCACTTTGGTCGGATTCTCGACAGCATCGGCAGTAGCATATAGTGGAACATTACGCCGCCAGGTTTTTTACTTCGTAATATATAACTCAGTAGACTGCTAGAAACTCCTCATTTAAAGTAGAGATTTAACTTCCTCGCCAAACACTCTAGCTACTCTACATGCAACGCGTTAACTTTACCAAGGCAGGTACCTTCGCAAATACACAAGCACATTATCCTCAAGGCAGGTACCTTCATAAATTCCTAGCCAAATTATCGCCAAGGTACCTACCTACCTTCGCAAATACACAATCGCATTATCACCAAGGCAACGAACCCTTCAGAAAATCACCACACAATATTATCAAGGGACCACCCTTCAGAAAATTCAAACCAAAACATCGCCAAGGTATCACCCTTCATAAATTTAACTAACAACATCGCCTTGGCAGGTACCTTCACAAAATCAACGGCCAACAGCGTCAAGGCAGGTACCTACAGAGTAAATTAAGAACTGGAACCCCACAATCTTCAGTTGTATTTTTTTTTAGTTGGTACTCTCACTACCTTCACTCCTTACTCTTACAGCTCATCGCCGCTGGAGGGATCGTCCATTGTGTCATCTGAACCTATAATAATAAGTTCAAAACGAGCTGCAGGAGGTTCTTGATCTTGGATACCCAAGCCGTTTACCGCATTGAGAAACTGATTCTCGTAGTCCATTGCGTCTTGTTCAAGTCGAGCGGAGCGGCGGAGTCATGGCTTCAGTCGGGGAAGCGTTGGCTGACGCGTAGATCAGCATTCCAGGAGTGCGGGCGATGCTTGGTGGCAGGCTCAGAGCAACCTGCTCGGAGAGCTGATCACGCGAGCAACTGTCGCCACGTTGACGTCCGACGTCACGACGAAAGCCAGTGTCGCCACGTTGTCGCCCATCTTCACGGCGAGATCCGCTGCCGCTTCGTTGACGACCGTCATCATGACGAGAGCTGCTGGCGCTGCTATTCGTCCGAGAGCGATGCGAAGTGGAGCTGCTGCCGCTACGCTGGCGCCCTTCTCCACGTCGAGAGCCGGAGGCATTACTGGAACGCGAGCGTTGGGAGCGCGGGCGGCTGGAGCGACTACGAGGTCGCCGCGTCTCTTGGGTACGGCGGGGTTGGTACTCGTCACTGCTGCTGCAGTCAGAGTAGGAAGACGAGGAGTAGGAGTCCATGCTTGTTGAAGATTAGTTGTGGGGTTCTTGGTTCTTGGTAAATTGAAGAATGAAACTGAGCTGAACGTACAACCTTTGGCGGTATAGCTATAGAGGACATTTGACCAATAAATTGTAGAGCCAATAGTCAAACCCTGTTTTAGCGATGGAGTCTGATGGCTTAACCGTCGACTCGACGGTCGAACCGCTGATTTAGCGACGGGTCTTATAGATTAACCGTTGAGGCGATGGTCGAACCGTTGATTTAACAAGCATATGATTTAACCGCTCTTATGCTAACCGTAGATGTAGCTGGTAATCAACCTGATGGTAGTGGTCATCAACCTGATGTTGGGCTTCGAAGTTGAAGTTAAATTTAATTATTAACTTTTTTATCCTGATATTAAGTTTTATAGTATATACAAACAGCATATAAAGTTATGGCTTACTCAAAAGAAAAGTATATTCTCTATAGAGAACAAATTGTAGCTGTGCAGAAACGTTACTATGCGAAGACAAGTGAAGCTCGTCTTGCTAAACAGAAAAAGTGTGACGATGCTAACCGAGACCGGATTGGCGAACGCCAGCGTACATACAGAAATCGAAACACATTATTTGGAAGAGTCGAGGTTAAAAACGATTTAGCAACCGGAAATAAAGAAGATACGACAGAAACAATTTAATTTATTATTTTTTTTATCCTGGCTGTTATATAAAGTTTCATCCTGAACAAAAAGTTCTATAATATAAAGTTGGTATACTATAACATATCGTATCATATCCAGCGAAATATAACTATGCTCGGCTACGAATTAGAAGGACTTAAGCGACTCGGAATTAAGACGATCAAATGGGGGAGTAATGCCCGCGTTAAAGTACGCGGAAGAAATAATAAAATGGTTTACGTTAGCAACGTAACCAGCCTAAAAAAAAAGGAAGTGGTGGCTAAGCAATACAATGTATCGATGGATGTCCTAAACACTCAACTCTCCCCCGATTATAAAGAAGATCCTAAGTATCGTTTTTACAAAGGAAAGTTCAAAGAGGGCCATCTATATGAAAGGATTTCACCATCAGAGTTTTATGATAGACTTGAAACTGTTCTAAGTTCTCAAACAAAGGCATACGAAATTAACATTGCTCTAGGATACGAACTCGAAAGTCTGTCTGAGAAGGATCAAACTATCTTTTGGCATCCAGGTATTGGAAATACTTTAGTATTTGACAAACCTGTTGCAGTGAACAGTAAATCTGATATTCGCAAGAAAGTCATTTCTGAAATCAGGTCAATGGAACTTGCTGATAAGTTGAATTACCCCAAATCTGGTTACAAGCTAAAAGCAATTACAGCATTCCGAATTTACATATACTATCGCAATCACACTTTAGGTGACAGTGCAGCTGTTATTCCAAAGGTGATTCGAGATAACAAGCATGCAATTAATTTTCCAAAGACAAACAAAAAATGTGTATTCCATTGCATTGCCTACCACACCCAGGGGGATATGAATAAAGATCCTAGGAAGATTCAAGCCCACGTCAAATCTGCTTTTAAGAAATACTGTGATTTCAAGAAAGTTTACTCACACTGAGTCTATTCCGTGGTTTCAAGCCGATTGATATCCTTCAGTTTGATGAGCTAGAAGAATGTTTCAAGTTAGCTATCAATGTATACACAAAGGATTTAACAACACGGGAGGTAGAATGCTTTCGTAAATCGGATAAGGAGTTTAATGCACTTCACGCTCTATACATCAAGAACGTTGATATGTTTCTAAGTAAATATTAGTGTCCTAAATGTGAAATGGTTTTCGCAACTACAACTCCACTTTTCATCGCTCAATCGGAATGTCACCAAATGAAGCCAAAGGCGAAGTAATGAATAATGATTTAAAACATAATCAAGAACTGATAGACACTATAGATGATGAGTTCGAGATTGGTAGTAGCGTACTATATCGACTTAAAAAGAAAACATTTGAAAAAGAATCAGCTAGATGGAGCAAAGCTATTTACGAAATCGTGGGAATTGATGGTTATCGGATTCGGATTCGATCGAAAAACGGACATACACTATACGAACCCGCTAATGAATTAAAAAAAAGTTAAATCGGAGGTAAGCGATGCTCCAATGAATCGCGGAGATATTTTAGAGGCTGAACGAATATTGGAACATCAAAAATGAAGAATGGCAAATACAAATATCTAGTTCAATGGGTTGGTAATGAACCTGATTCATGGGAACTATTCTCGAATTTCCGTCTAATTAATAAAAATAAGCAGAGTACACTCGAAAAGGAGTATTGGGAACGCATAAAAAAAACTTATAAGTATCAAGTTGATCATTCTTTACTTGATAGCTTAATGAAAGGACGCTTAAAATCGCGATTAGGCGACACCTTTTTAAACTTTAGTCTGAATATTGTTTCTTCAACTGGCTTACGTTTTGGCGGGATCTTAGAACTATTTTCTAGTAGCGTTGAGTTGTCATAGACATTACCATCATCAGAAAGATCATAGTCAATGAACTCTAGGTTCGCATCCATATTGACTATATATGTATCGTTATTTCTTACAGAAATTCAAAATATATTGTATAGGATATATAGAGCTAAGCAAATATCAAGTATGTCTTGTAAAAAATGTAGAGAACTCGCCACGCTGCGTAGAAAGTTATGGGTGATCCAAGAAGTAAGTCGAATCAAAATCTTGTTAACGAATCTTGATCCCTTTGCATCGTACAGAAGAACGATAACTAACCGAAAATACACACGATAACTCGAAGATATATTTGGAATTCCATTTCATCATATAGAGAAACGCTATTTATGTCTTTTAAATGAACGAAATTGCATCTGTCATTCCTATTCACCTTTTCATCATGATTCGGTAATGCCAAGCTACTGGTAAATTATAAGTTATTTTCAATCAATCAATATATAAGTATGTTTCCGTCATTTACGAGTCTAGCTCAACAAGACCAAAACCGCCAAGAGTTGCTTGAGCGAACTCAACGACGACTAAGACAGGCTAAAATCAAACGAGTAATGTATTCAGAAGCCCAATGGGCAACTGATGCCGAGAAGTCCATCTCCTTAAATAGCAGTAAAGTAGATAGCTCCACACAAACAACAAATACAAACCCTGTTTTAGTTTAAAACCGCTTCTTTTATTTCGATCGTTGAATATATATAACCCCATGTTTCCGTCATTCACAAGCCTAGCTCAGCGAGAGCAAAAACGTCAGGAGTTACTAGAACGAGCTCAGCGACGTTTGAAACAGGCCAATGAAAAACGCGAAATGTATTCTGCTACACAATGGGCTACTGATTCTGATAAAGCGGTAAGCTTACCTAAAAATCAACCGAATCAACACAGACTGATATGAGTGTTGGAACTGATGAGGCTATTCCATCAGAAGTAAAGCAAACCCTGGATGGCATTATTAATCAAATAGTTGATCAATCAGACTTAAACAAAAAACTGAGTGGTGAAAACTCTCAAACAAACCCTGATCTCTCAACACCTTCAGCGGAGTTGAAGTCGCAAGAAATTCCTACTACTAAGCCGGAGCCGGTATTGCCAAAACGTGAAGAAGATGCGCATGAGGAGGCGCTTGACGATGAGCAGGCAATTGCTAAAAATGCTTTGATTGAGATATTCGAAGTCTATCCGGTTCTTGATAAGCTTGAACTACATCCTCTTGATATAACTGGAAGGCAACTAACTATATATACCGTTCGTGCGAGAGCTAAACTTTATACGAAAACTACGAGATCTGTATTTGTTAAAAAGGTTGATTGGTTTAAAACATACGATTCCATTAAAGATATTATTACGACGGATCCTCGATTCCTGGCTTACATTTCCAATCGTAAAAAGAAGTTGCCTACAGTTTTTAAAGATTATCAAGAGCAAAAGCAGAAAATACTAAATACCGAACCACTCAAAGTTTGGGAGAGTTTGATCGGAAAGAAGCGTCGTTTATCAAACCCAATGAAGAACGATGACTCTGATCGAAGCAAGCAAAGACTAGATGATAGTTTTGCCGTTGATTTATCAACATCTATGTATGAGGATGGCTACAATGATGGGAACGTACTGATGGGAAAGCTGTTTGAATCAAGTGATGAATATGACCCCAGACATGGAGTACGTAGTGGTATTGATGAGGATATGGATAAAGGATTATCGAATGCGGATAACCACGCTAGAGAAATACTAATTAATTTCTTCAACCAACTCGGAATTGATAAAATCGACCCCGCTTTTGATCTTTATCCAATTATTCACACTGAAAACGGGGCAAAGAAATCACAAGACTATTACTTCGGAAAGCCTACGAAATCTAAACCATTCAACCTTAAGGATAACACGAATAGAAATATAACTAGTGAAAACTATAAGGACTTGATGAAAAAGATTCAATGGATGGATACTTTCACATCACTTCTGGATGGATTGGAGCAATTAGACAGTCACTTCTTCAATAGTACGAGCAAAACGAAAACGGCTAAACAAAAGAAAGCCGAAATAAATCTGAATGATAATCTCAAGATTCTGAACACTATGCTTCTCAAGCATACAAAATCAACGGATAGTACCACTTCACGTACTAAAGAAAGAAGTAGTGGGGTTTATGATGAAACAATCATCCCCCTTAGAGAGGCTGAAGTAGCCTATCGACGCTAATACATACCGTCAGCTTGGAAGTAAATACATTCGACTACCGGATCTAGATGCCAAAACACTTGTAATAGTACAGCCAAATCGTCGTAAATGCGGTCCTAAGTGTCAAATCAGTGATAGCCTACAATCTATGATCAAAATCTTAGTCTACAAACAACATATTGACCAATCAGCATACAACAAGCATAGCATAGAAGATAAAAAGCTTTTCAAAGAGATCCTAGCTATCACGCATTTGCAATATAACTTTCATGATAAGCTTGAGGATCCGTTAGAAAGTCTCAGAGCTGAATATGACAAGCTCAAAGGTGAAATTGAACTAGGAAATGATAATCCGAGTATTTTTAAGCAATTGAAAGTTATCACAGTTGATATGTACTCAAATAAGCTAATTTCGGATAACGAATTTAAACAGGTTATCACTCGTCTACTATAAACATGTTCTTCTTCAATCCGAGAATTATTTCCAGCTATGGCGGTATATATGGCGACAATAGCTATCTTAACGTTGCTGAGCTCAAATCCATGATGAAAAACTTAATAATCAGTGTGCGACCTCAGCGAACACAAGCGGCTGTATGGGCTACCGATCTAGATAAGTCCCTCAAGAAAGTAGATGTTTCAACCCAGACGAAGGCGGTCATGTTTGGGCTTACCAGCCGAAGAAAAATAAACCAATACGGTTAAAACGTTCGCTATCTAGCTTATTCCATTTCGAGCATTGATTTGTTTTAGCTCCAAAGAAAAGTTTTCGAGAACCAGTCAGCTGTGTATGGGTTTGTATCGTCAATAGGACCATGTCGCTTCTAGTATCTATCCCTTCGCTTCTTATCATTGTGGTCAGAGTCGTTATATGCTTTTAAGGTCGTGCGATCGCGATACTGCTCATAAGGAGTACCATCCCGCTTAATAGCACCAAAAGGTACAACCCTGCCATCATCAAACACAGCATCATTTTTCTTGTTTCTTTGAGTTGAAATGCGAAACGTATACTTGTTCAGGCTTATGTTAGATTAGAGAGAACTGCATTTAATTTTAATTTCAGTTCATTGAGACGTGCGTGCACGTCAACTTGACCTCTTTCTGCTGTCGTAGCACGAGACTATGCAACAAGCATGCCATTTGGCTATACTCGACACTATATGATATCCCCTCCATATCCGTCTCAGGATCCTCCACTTGCATACCCTCACTTTGATGAAAATTGACACAATGAGGTAGTCCAGCTCGTAGAAGATCTTGCGCCGAATACCCTACTTGGAGAGAGGCGCTATCAGGATCTGTCTTATAGCGGTAAAGCTTTGGCTTACTTTTAAGCATCGAATCAGCAACATCATCGCTTAACTCAGCCCAATCCTTTTTAATGCGCTCGTCTGACCAGCAATAAACCCCAGTTGATGCTACGAGAGCACCACTACATGATATACCCACCGCAACCGATGAGAGAGGACCAGCAGTAATCACGAGACCTCCAGATGTCTTGAAATAGGCAACGCCTGAGCCGCCTCCGTCAATCGTGACAGTGGCCGTAGTCGTGACGTGGAGACCATATAACGGAGTATTAGTACCAATTCCTACTCTTCCAGTTGAGGTTATCGTCATTCTAGTAGAGTTATTGGTCATCATTCTGAAATCGTTTGGACTAACGGTGCCCATCGCAATGGCAGTTGTGCTCGTTGAAGCTGGTCCACTATTCATTTGGAAGGAAAATAACAGTTCAGAGGCATGTTCCAACCGGTGCTTCCGTCATTAAACGAGTTATTCGATTTGATAAACATATTACCATTGCACGTAAACCCGGCAGTTCCATAGTTTGCATTGGTATACGGTGTATCACTTCCGAATATAAGCTTATCAATGTGATTTGGGGCAGTAGTTCCGCTTGCTTCAACGAGGTACAAGCACCCGCTTGCTGGGTTCGCGGTAGAGTTTATGGTAGATAGGCAAATAGCGTCGGTAGATGATGCTATGGTTAGAGCCACTGGATAACCAGTTTTATAGTTTCTGGTGTTGCCAAAGTCAAGCATATGTTTAATAGTTTGCGAGTTCCATACTGATATCGATGATTGCGTCCAATCGATCTGAAATAGCGGTTGCGAAACAGCAGATGCACCATTTTGAGAAATGCTCTGGGAATTCTCGCTGCATACGAGATTCAGTAGAGGATAGCATATATTTGAACTGGTTGATGTACAGGTAGATGCTAACACTAAGCCAGCTGTGTCGGGGTTTCGATAGAGATTACCCTGCTGGGTATTAAGGGTCGATCCCCAAAATTAAATATTACTATTCGTTGCTGACTGACTTCCTGAGCTCCCTAAATTAAATGTGAGCCCATTCGCGACCAGATTGGAAGCTATCTTAGAAGAAGCTCCAAAGTAAGCGCCTCCCAGGCATTGAATCGCTCCAGTTGTACTCGAGGATAAAGCAGATGTTCCCAGAATTGAGAGAGTAGCAAGCCCGCTAAGTGATCGAGAAGCTCCCTCGAAAGTCAAATTGCCTTGGAGATTTTGATCACCATAAATATCTAAAGCGCACGATGGCACCAATTGCTTTATGTCAACGAACCCGTTATCGCTGACAATGAGCGTATTGGTGTTGTTGATACCAAAGCCAAGATAATTATTCGTAAGCGTAGTAGAATTGTAGTAAAATCCGATACTACCACACATATCAGCCGATATGCTTCGTCCTATGTTCATATAGCAGGTGGAGCCTGATGAAAGAGAAGACTGTAAAATCCTACTTATTAACCCATTGGTTCCGCTGGCGGAAACGTTCAATGAGGTTAACGTTCCCAGTGAAGTAATATTAGGCTGTGCCGCGGTTTGTAGCGTGCCGGTTAGATTTGTTGCTGATAGTGAACCAATACCAGATATGCTGCTTGATCTATCAAGAACGAGAGCTTTAGATGGAGCTGCTGTGCCTGGCGTGATGCTTAGAACATACGATGGTGCTGATACTAGCGATGAGCCATTCACAGTTATACTACTACAACTAAGTGCTCCAACACCACTGATATCACCTCCTGTTCCTGGAACAAGAGCTACACCCGGTGTCGCTGTCCCTTGAGTGATACCGGTAATGTAAGTTAGTCGATAGTCATTCTTACTCAGATAAAGCGTCTGGGCGCAATCATACGTTAGAAATCCAGTAGCATCCAGTGAGAGGTAAAATGCTGGGTTATAAATGGGAGAATTGAATATTGGTTGAGGATAGCTAAATCCGCTCATGTTTGTTTTGTCTCGAACTATATAGATTTAGCTATTTTCGTACATAATCATGAGTGGTATCCCAGATTTCGGTGCTTCTATCCCAAAGAAGTTTAAAACCGCATCTATGGGCGATATTCCAGCACTTGACATTAAGGCATTGTTCCGAATGGTTGTGCTGGGTCCATCATTTAGCGGTAAGAATAATCTGTGTATGTTCATTCTCAAACACTCACCTCACGTATTTGCCCATTTAACAATTATTGCCCGCAATCCCCATCAAGAGCTCTATGAGCATCTTCGTGATAAGTTAGATGGTTTCATCACTTTCGCTGATCCTGATACACCTCCAAGCGTTGACCAAGTACGTCACACACCATTAAACTCGAATAAACATGAGCTGATCATCATAGATGACTACAGCAACGATAAGATACTTCAGAAGAATGTGTTCTCACACTACTTCACCAGGGGTCGACACTTCAAGCTATCAACCATATTCCTAAGCCACAGCTACTTTGCTACCGATAAGATGATTCGTCTAAATTCGGAATACGTAGCGATTCTAAAAGCCAGTTCGAAGCGTGATTTGCAGATGGTTGTCAAAGGTTTCAATATTAAAAACGTTGATGATCACTCGATCGTCTATTACTACAATAAGGCCACTGAGCGAAAAGGCCAGATGTTGTTTATTGATTCAGTGAAGGGCCAGATCAGATATAACTTCAATAAGCCAATCCATACTGATGATTATGAATAAATATCATCAAAAATTTAACGATAAACATATATCATCAAAATGTCAAGCTTGTTACACTCGATAGCACTAATTTAGTCCAAGACGGGACGTATTCGACATGGAAATATTCCTTTCCTGGATCAGCTGCCAATTTCAATGATACTGTTTGCGCGATCCAGTCAATCACAATTTACAATAGCGAGTACAATATCGATTCCATGCAGTTTCAGAACACTACATTTAAAGTAGAAGTACCAACAGCTGCAACTACATCTACAATCAGTCTTAACCTCCAAGATGGTATCTATCAATATGATGATATCAATCGAAGTATCCAGACTGCTCTCGTTAATGCTGGTGCATATCTGATCGATCCGTCGGGTAATAACGTGTTCTTCATATAAATGAGTGAAAATAGCGTCTATTATGCATGCTAGGTTGATTTTTCACCAACCCCGACGAGCCTTCCTGTCGGTTATACAAGACCTGTTACGGGTTTATACTCTACGGGTGGTACAGGTTTGCCTACGACGAGCCGCGTCCCTCGTCTCATCATTGATAACGTTGAATTCGGTAAGGTAGTTGGCTTGACAGCGGGTACATATCCATCGACATCTGCTACCATCGCTAGTGCCCAGCTTTCAAATATTATTCCTCAAATTCACCCTACGAGTTCGTATATCGTTCGATGTGATTTAATCAAAAACGATTATGCAGCATCTGGCGACATTATCAGCGCTTTTGATAGAGGCGATGCCGCAATCGGGAAACTAATTTCTTCCAAACCGAGTCAATATGCCTGGATGAATACCCACAATGGATCGCGGCCAACAATTACCATTAGTATCTATAATCAAAATGATAAAAAGGTGATCCTCCGTGATCCTTCAGTCTCGATAATGCTCCTACTCAGACAAAAAAAGTAAGTTATGCTTATTTTTTTCTTACAATGTGAAGCTTCCTCCGGACTTGCGCCTCGCTCTGAGCGCAGCCATCTTCGCCTTTATCTATCTGGCGATCCTTTCGCTAGTTTCTTACCCTTAGGTTTGGCTACTCCAACACCATAACGTCGGACCTCGCCTCGAACTGACTTTATTAGATTCTCGTGTTCAGGTTTGGTAGCCTTACTAAGCAGGAACTTTTCGCCAGAATCAACCGCATCTGTGATGAGACCCTTGCGCTTAACATACGATAGTGCATTCTTTGACTTCTTGACATCTGCCATTGATACTCTTCCGCCTTCTTTATCACTATCAGAATCATAAATGCCAATACCAGTGAGAGACTTGATCGCAGCTCTTGCCGGAATAGCAGCGGTCGGCTGCCTGGCGGAATAGCAGCGGTCGACTGCCTGGCATAGGTTGCTAGGGCTGGAACATCAGCATCCACTGCCTTGCTTAACAGTCCGCTGTCT
>JAHQIV010000890.1:0-15326 GCA_030463285.1 Phytophthora europaea
ATGCACCGCCCGCCGCACCGGCCGTCAGCAGGACGTCGCTGAACGCTCTGGCTCGCTTCCTCCGCCGCGAGATCCAGCACCCGCTGCAGGCGGGACTTTCTGCCAATCAACGCGCAGAATTCACGACCCTCAAAAGTTTATTACGTCGCTTGGAAATTAGTTTAGACAGTACCAAGGACTTCGAGCAGCTTTCTTGGCAGCTCGTGAGCATCCTGAGCAAGACCGAGAGCCCCGACGCCGTGATGAACACGGTGGAGCAAATCTCCGAGTGCGTGGCGCCTCTGGCCAACTCGAGGGAGGACGCAGACGACGTGGACGTGGACTCGACCAGCTCCACACTCGTGCGCACGAGTCTAGAGTCTGCTGGGCGTCTTCGTGCGCAGCTTCCTGCTGGCGGTTAACCGCCTGCTGTTCGATGGTCTTTCGAGGCTGTTTGATGACGTCCAGCAATACCTGGAGCTGTTCAGAGAAGACATGGAGAAGGACAGGAAAAGTGAGGAAGAGGAGAAGGACAGCAGTTTAGAGCTGATCGGATCGCCGGAGTCGCAGCACTTATGGAACGAAAGCAAGATGGAGGACGACGACCTGCTTCTGTCGCCGATCCACTCGGGTAGTGCAAAGCTGTCACATAGCGTGCCTTCGGCAGATACTTTAATGACGACTCCAGCACCGACAAAAATTGATCCTCAGATTTTGGTGGAGAAGTTGCTAACGACGAAAGCTGTTCGAGACGTGGACGACCCTGCCGCGTGGTCGAATGACCAGTTGAATTATATATTGAACGATATTGCCCACGAGATGGACGGAGGTGCAAGTAACCACCAGTGGAATGCGCAACAGACTAATGGGGATCAATCCGCTGAAGATCAACTAAGAGAACTTAGGAAGAAGATGGACGGCTCGAACCCGAACGTGCTTTACGTGAGGTATTTATCGTTTCTACATGACCGTGACTACCAAGGTGCTCTCGACAGTTTGCACCAGTACCACGATGTGCTTTCGCCCCGACAAGATTCTCGCTTGAGCGGTAATCCGAACAGTGATGGCGTTGGATCCGCATCGCCCAGTTCGGCAGGTGCTACCTTGCATTTCCGAGGAAGTGGTATCCAGTATGCCGTGCTGAACTTGGCTGGACTGCAGATTGTATTCAATCACTACAATGCTGCACAAGAAAGTATCCAGGAGGCTATCCGAGTAGCTCAGCATCACGGCGATCACATCTGCGTGGCATTTGCAATTGCATGGCTGATTCGTATCAACCAAAAGGTCGGCAAGTCCAAAGATGCTGTATTGCAACTAGTTAGCAGCTGTTTAAACCGCGCACAGGAGTTGCACCTTCCTGCGCTGCACGTGTTGGCAACACTGACGGAGGTGGAGAGTGACTTGATGCGCGGCCACACCGACAGTCCCGAGTCCGTGAGGCCAGCGACTCAGTTTGTCCCTCACATGTTTGCTGCGCAAGCACCTGGACCACGCCCGCTGCACATTTGGTCGCGTCTTCACGAAGCAATGCAATCCATCGCTTCAATAGCGACTCCAGCCGCTGGTTTGTCCAACAATGGTACGCGTACAATGATCGCTCTACAGGCTCAAGCGGCCGCAGGCTCAGGAGATGATGCTTCTGACCGGTCTTGCGGAAGCGGAATGGATTGGATAAAGTCTACGGAGGCGATTCTCAATACTGTCTGGACACTAAGTGGGAAAGTCACGATCGCAGCTGCCGCTGGCTGGAGCCTCTTCGGACATCGCTCTCTGGAACAAATATTTAGTCGTATGCATCTTTTGTGTTACGAAGACTCTGCTAGCACCGGTGAGGTTGCACTGACGGTGAGCCAGATGGCCACATCCAACCTCGCGCAGATGAAGACGGAAGAAAATGTATATGCGCGTGCACTCAACTTCTTAGTTGACGTTGTTGTGGGTGGAACTCAGACACTCAGGCGACGCTACCTGCTTAACGACGTCGCGTACCAGAGGACGCTGCACCACCTCTTCTTTTGGTGGGCACTTCATCGCGGGGAATTTTCGCGAGCAGAAGTTCATTTGGACGCGATACTTGTGCTGTCTCCCGAAGGAAAAGATTTTCCTGCGTACCTCGAGGCGCTCATGCTGAAGGCAGACCTATGGGCAGCTATGGATGACTATCCTCGAAGCCTTGAATTGCTCGAGAGCTTAGAAGCTACATGTAATGAGCATGGTTTTGCATACCTGCACGCCCAAGTGTTGATAGCAGCCAGCCGAACGCGCTTTCAAGCAGCTGCCCCCCACGCACCGTTCGCATCCTTGAACGTTCTACTGAAAAGCGTGGACATTTGCAGGGGACACCACTTTGATCTGCTACTGGCAGAGGCTCACGTTGTCATGGCTGAAATTTTCATTGCAATGGGGAAGCTGCAAGATGCATACTCACTTATCAACGACCAAATGCCCATGGTGATGGAGCATGGCAGCGTTAAACTGCGCGGAGAGTGCTTGCTCGTGTTGGCTAAGACTATGATTGCAAGCATCAAGCGTTCCAAAAAGGACTCAAAGGAACCGATTACTGCAGCAGCGAAGGCCATTGAAATGCTCAACAAATGCGCAAAAATGTTTTCGTCGGTGCAAAACTTGAAGAGATTAAAGGAAGTCAGCTACGTGCAATCCTTAGTCTATAACCACGTCGCTCTTCAAGCTCAACGATGCGGCAGCGATTCTTCTTCGTATTACAGTTGTCGAGAGCAAGCGGCAGCGAGTTTTCTCCGGCATAGCTCACGGCTTAAACAAGCGGCCTTCCTTCCCGTCGAGTCATTTTTCGACTTGGAACTCCCTGTAAGTATCCGGCAAGTAATTGTTCACCGATCAAGCGAACTCTAGGCCTTAAAAAACTCTAAGCTAAGCTAAGGTCTCATCATGAAGTAGCTGGTGTGCCTGGCGTGCATATTTCATCAGCGTGTTTTCCAAGGAGGCTAATTCATGACCCAGTTCGTCGACTCGCTTCATCTGAACACGTGCGTTTGTCCCGAATCGCTTGATACCGAAGCATGAGGTTTCATTGAAAATCCTTTCGCCGTTGTATGACTGGATTTTTGGACCCGGGTAGTCGTCTTCAGTGGGGGAAATCTCTTGTAAAGCGTGCCAGACCTGCCTGTCATCACCGCGGCCGCTTAGTTTGATCGTGTTGCGGTGCCAGAAAAGCATGGTGTCGCCATCTAGATCATACTGCACCATTGTCACTCCGCAGTAGCGCTGACGTTCCTGGTTTACGATACCAAGGGTTCCTGGCAAGCGGCGGTCGTTGAAGTAGAAGTTTCTCTTCATCTGTAACCAGGCCAAGCGGAACAGATCTTTGTCGCCCCACACGAGCTTCAACTTCGTGAACAAATTGGGTTTATGCGTCGCGTAGAAGAGCAGTTGCTCGAGCATTGACCTGCTCATTGCGCGATTAACCAGCACCTGACCGCTCTCCTGCTCCAGCATTTCCACGTAGTCGAGTCCTAACAACTCCCACACCAAGCTTTGAGCGTGAAGATTGAAGATTGAGTTTCCTGGACTCCAAAAGTCGGGCCAAAACACGGCGCCGAAATTTTTCATCGCTGAAGACGCAAACAGCGGGGTCGGATCTCTCACAGCGAAGTTGTCGGCGTCCAACAGCAAAACACTCGTGAACTGCGAGTAGTATAGGGCATGCACCTTGACGTTGAAGCCGTAAATGCGCTCATCAAATACCTGCCGCAAGTGAACAGGCCCAAAGCTTTCCATCAGCAGCGTTAGCACTGGATTTTCAGGTGTGAGCTCATCATGTCGGAACCAGAGCTCGACTGGAAGTTCACATCCTGTGTCCCGTAGACGACGAACACTCGCAAACGCACTGGGTAGCACGCTGTCGTAGACTGCCATAACGATGCCTTGTGTGTTGGATTGGCTGGTCACCATCGGTGGATCGTGGCGATACGCTGCAGCATGGAATGGGAAAGATGAAAACTCTTTTGCCAACTCGCACGTGAACCGAGCGTCGTCTTTCAACGAAAGACTCGTCGTGTGCATCACGTGAAGCACTTGTCCTGAGGTAGTATTCTGCACCTCACAGTACCCGGCATCACCAGCTTGAATACGCTGCCAGCACCCTCTTCTCAATCCCAGTTCATCACCCTCGTCATCGGTCGCCACCCAGCCAAGACACTTAAACTCGTGCTTCCTCCATGCTTGGCGTGGGTATTCACTGCTCTCGTCTTCCTCATCGATCTCCTCAAATCCTCGGCGGACTTCCCCATTTAAATGCATGGTTGGGTAGTCCTCCATCTTGGTCCACTTGATCCACAGTATGATCGAAGACAAACAGTAAATCACCAAGATCAAGAGCGAGACAAGGACTACCCGGCCAAATTGACGTCTACTCAATGTCATAGCTATTAGAGTAAGCGCGACCAGAGAAGTTGAGTTCTACCCATTCATCGCCAGAGTATTTGGTTGATGCCATGCCGTGTCCATCAATCGGAAGTAGAGGTATCGATTTCCGAGAAATGGAGAGTCGTTGCAACTTTAGTTCGCCCGACGCTTGGTCACGAGCATACTCATGGCTTCGACGGCTCCTCGCAGTCCCCATCGTCATGCTGCTGTCGTCGATGCCTCGGAAAGTTCGCCGACAGCTCATGAGCAATGCGAGCAGATGCGACGTGAGAGCGAAGAGCTCTGCTTCCTGAGGCAGCTCAGGCCAGCTCACGGGAAGGCAGTGACCGCGCTGAAGATGGCCACCGAAGCTTACGGCAAAAACTCGCTGCGCCTCGTGCCCTTTTACTTGGTTCTGGTGGACATCTCCCTTCGAGAGAGGCAGCTCAAGCCTGCAGAGGAAGCACTGTCACTCGTGAATTGGCTTCTGGTCAAGGATCGCAATGTTGGCGCCGACAACACTGCGTCAAGGATCCTCTTGGGAGCTGCGGCGTCCCTGCCTGAGCTACCGGAAGAGATGAAGAACCTCTTCGTGATCCGCATGAACAAGCTCTACAGCCTGCTGCACTTGGAATATGGCGCCTTCTCCGAAAGTCTACAGCGAGCGGCGCATGGAGCTTACCACAGCTCGTTACTATTCGGTCCCGACCACCTGTACACCTCGGAGCTCTACTTCTGCCTTGGCCTCGCCTTCCACCGCATGCAGCGTCCCACCCTACGGCAGCAACAAGCCCAAGCCCAAGCTCAACAAGAATCGCCACAACACCAACGTGAGTTACAGCAGCGCAGTCAGCAGAACGACAGCACGCTGGCCATGCTCGACAAGGTGGTGGATATCTGGTACCGCTTCCTGACCAACCCGCCGGAGGACACAGCCGCCTGGATGCTGGAACATCAGCGTCTACGGATCCAAGAGGCCAGCTCCATGCTGCAACGGGTCGTCAATATCCGCCAGAATTTGCTTGGAGCGAAGCACGTTGCCACGGGTGAGGTGCTCTACACGCTAGGGCTGCTGTTCCTCTTTCTGGGAGATCACGGACAGGCGAAGGCCTTCGTGAAGCAGACACTGGACATCTACGTCGACGCGCTCGTGAGTTTGCTGTATTACTCCGTTGTTTTCACGCGTTACACAATGCTGAAAATGCTCAAACCTCGTGCTGCACATTCGTTACAGGGTCCCGAACATCCGTCGACCGTAGATGTGATTGGTGTGCTCCACCAGCTGGAGGAAACTGGAGTCTAGTCCCCACGACTCCATTCCCTCTTGCGAGCCGAATGCTAAGCACTTTGGCGTGAGGCTTCCTTGGTCGCCTCTATACCTGCTTTCTCAGCTTCTGCCTGCTTGTACTTGTGGTATGTGATCGTGCAAACTTCACGTTCGCTTGGTACGATAGGCTCGAACGGATCCGGACTTTTGAAATACAGATCACCGAACTTCTTCTAAGTAGTAGCAAACATACACATCAGCTTCCATACCAACCATCTCAAAGCCTAGCTAACAGATTGGTTACGAACCTGGTCTGCTGATCGGCCGCGAAGCCAAATCCTCCAGGCATGCAGCATCATGCGAGGCGCCTCGTCCTCTTGTGAACCGTAAGTGACATCACCCGCGATCGGATAACCGTGATGCGCAAGATGAAGCCGAAGTTGGTGGCGACGGCCATTCAGTGGGCGTAGCAGTACCTTCGTAACTGGTTTACCCTTGTACATCGCATGACCCAATACAAACGCAATCGTAGTAGACTGTTTTGCCGTGGTGTTGGTCTCAGTGCCCACCTGCATCCGAAAAACTCCAGTACTCCGGTGAGGCTCAATGATCGGCGCGTCAAAAATGTATGCCACGGGCTCGTTCTTTTCTTCGCTGTCGTCATGATCAAGGCATTCATATTTGCGCTTGCGAGCAAGCCTGACCTTTTCTTTGCTAAGGAACTCGCTGAGCTCGCGCAGAAACCGCTGCTTGTCTGCCTTTGCCCTCTCGGTGTAAGCATCCTTTTCCTCCTGGGTCAACTCGTGCCACGTCATCGTCGTGAATGCCAACTCCGCAGATGTCAGTTCACGAGCGCCAGTGCCTCGGATCTCTCCTCTAGATTCACCTTGGCTTCCGCGCAGTAGCTGCGCTTGCTCCATTGTGAACAAATTCGGTCCATGACGCGCTCCTCGCGGGTAATCGGCCATTTTCTGGTGAGTCCTCGTTCCGCGCTGCTGATTCCTCAGACGCTCCATCTCCTCCATGTCTTGAATCAACAACCCCAGCTTCGAAAAAGTGCACGCCTTGGCTGGTACACCCAACCTGTCGACACTATCCGCCGGGTTGAACGGCAGGTGGCCGCGCACCACCGCCAAATACTCCTTTTGCACCTGCTTCTCTCGGAAAAGCCGACATCCCGTCGCCGTAGCTCTGCAACCATTCAACACCCCAAACCATCAGTCTCCTCCCAATTTTCAGCTCCCTGACTCCTCCCACTCACTCTTTCGTAGCTCCGACGACCAACACACCGGACGTCGCTGCGATGACAGCACAAAATACACCACCACCAAAGCGTCAGTATCACCACCTACATCGTCCCGACCTCCGTTCACCGTACCAAAGTCAAGTTGGTGGATCCACCGGAACTTGGGCACGTCCGGAAAATCTCTCGCCAGCTGCAAGCACAACACACTCAACACTTTCAGTGGCTGTGCACCTCTGCATCAACTTAAATATATGTGGGAAGCTCCTCACCGCCTTCTCGATGGTCACGTCGAACGCTCCGTCCATCCGCTCGTCCGGCCCCTTGTTCAGCACCACGAAGTGCTGGTCCCTGGCCAGAACCCGCAGCTGCAGCTGCTCCAGCGTTCTGGGACCACCTCGGTCGTCATCTCCGCCGCTCTGCGACTCCTCACTAGCGGCTGGGAGCGGCTGGAAGCCTGGTAGGTGACTCTGGTGTCGTCGGACCTTGGTCGCCAAAGGGTTTTCGGCGATTCCAGGGCCCCCCGAAGGGCGGTGAGAGCTGGAAAAAGAAGGGGGGGCAGAGGAAACGCTGTCGAAGTTGGAGGCGGCGCTCATGACTCGCCACGGGCGCAACGGGAGACGGCACAAGCGGGTCAAGCGGAGGGGCATGCAGCCGTGCAATTGGTAGATGTTGCGTGGTACAGTTTAGAACGTACCATATTCATGGTACTGTACCATTCTAAAACTGAAACCTATTCTCTGAAATTTATTTCAGAGTCTACTGGAGATACCATTTTCCGCGCTCAATTCATGTACTTGCATATAAAACCACCCTTTATACACTTATGCAACCCTTGGTTCTAGAGGATGATATTCTTAGATTTTATAACCTCACATACTTTCGAAAAACACACACCGGTAATCAAAATGGTCTGGTTGTCCAGAACTCTTATACATCAAATGTATAAGATAAACAGGGCTGATGCAGGATTGACTTTTTAAAAGGTATTTAAAAATACCTTTTATAATGTATACCTGCGGTCTCCTTGAATCACCCAGGTGAATGTTGACCCTGTCGGCGACGGGCCCACCTTCGTGCAACACGGAAATGAAAGTAATTTATGTGGAAATTTATTTCGTAGGTTTTCCTTGGGATTTATTGAACTCCTCACTGATCCCACTGGGTTATCCATACCGTTGCCCTTGTCTGCACGGACGAGGCGTGGAGCAGAGCGCGGAGCAGGCCGTGACGCACTTCCGTCGCGCGGCGGAAGCTGGCAACGCGCTGGCGCAATTCGACTTGGGCGCTTGCTAAATGCTCGAACGCGGCATCGAGCAGGATCACTCCAAGGCGGCGCAGTTCTTCTTCCTTGCTGCCGAGGACGGCGTGCCGCAAGCCCAGTTGTGCTTGGCGCAGTTGTTCGAGAACGACCAGGGAATCCCTGCCGACCGCAAGAAGGCGGTGCAGTACTACCAGTTGGTGGCGCAGGGCAAACTGCAGGAAGCCACGCACGCGCTGGATCGTCTTGGGGCACCTCACGAGACGGAGAAGTAGACACATGCAAACCGTAAAACACATGCAGACGAAAACGACCACGTACGTTGCAGCTAAACTTGCTTGACAACAAGACACAAAGACACTGGTTGGGTTTTGCAGCTGAATTCTCTTCGGTTGAACGAAACTTTGCTCGCACAAAAACTGCCAGGCCCAAGCCCACGCGAATAACGAAAAACAATGTTTTTTTTACTTCGTATGACAACTTTGATTGGCTTTTCCAACCGTCCAACTCGACTAACGTCATGACACCTTTCACTTTTCCAACCGCCACAACCCAAAATTGCAGAGCTTCTTCGGGCGAAGTACGACTTTGTTCGAATAATAATATTATTATTAACTCAACACAGAGCTTTCGGTCAGGGTTGAATACCGTTATGCTGCACGTACTTTTCATGCTGCGGCGTCATCGAGACGCTCTACTTTGTCGACAAATTTTCCCTCGTCATCAAACATGCGGGCTTTCCGTTGTCCAGCTTGAAGGTAACAGTTTTCCTTCCCTCCGCCCGTTTCACCGTCGCAGCAGCCTTCTCGTACTTGTTGAGGTAGTCTTAGAATAGTGTTCTAGAGAGCTAAGAGTTCGCCAGCGACCACCACCAGAGCGTAATGTCGACGCATTATTTCTTCTTGAACTGTAAGCGCTTCTCTACTGAATATCGATAGAACTAATGGGAGGAGCTGTCAGCGTGAACGGTGGTGCTAACAGCTTTGCGCTGCCACTGGTTCTAGGAACTGCAGAGTTGTGAACACGCACAGCACACTCGTCAACGCAGTGCTCGCCCCACTTAGCAGATTTGGGATTGCGGGAGCTCCACCGAAGTGGACTCCTTTAGAGAAAGCGCGTTGTACAAAAAACTACACTTAAGTGTGAAACGGGCGGGTGACTTCAAGCACCATACAAAATACTAGTTTCTGAGGCTGTGAGTAGCACAGGTCTCATACTCCCCCGAAACTTGTAGTCTGCGTCTTCAATCCTCTGAATCTTCGTCAGCTTCAGCAGTAAATAAGCATTCGACACCCATTTGTTTTCGGTGTTTGCGGAACTTGTTCTTCCCCAACGCCTTGGTCAGAGCATCCGCAGGCATATCCGCTGATGGCAAATACTTGATTTGCAGGTAGCCAGCATCCACGTAGTCGATGACCTTATACACTGCCAAATCCAAGCACTTGATCTTGTCGTGACCACTTGAATGCGTCATAACTTGAACAGCAGACATGATATCCGTCCATAAAGTAGCCGGAAATTGCACAGGTACTCCCAGCCCCACTAACAGGTTCTGCAGCCATCGAATTCGGTCGGCGCATGAACTTGCAGCAGTCAGCTCTGCACTACATGTGTCAGTAAGTGCAGCATACTGATGCTTACTCTGGTAGGCAATGACACAACCACCAAGTTTCACCACTTGACCAGATATTCAGCGACGAGTGTCAGGATCATTGCCGAGATCAGCATCAGCGTAACCAACAATTGACAAATCTTCTTTTGCCGTTTTTTCGGGTAGAATCAGCCCATACGAAGCAGTTCCTTTCAGGTATGCTAACACACGCTGAACCAGTGCGTAGTGGTCTTCTGTGTAGCAGTTCATGAACTTGCTCAGGATGGAAACTGCATTCGCTATGTCTGGCCCCGTGCAACGCACCAAGTACTGTAGTGAACCCACTATTTGGCGATAAGGCAAATCAGAGCGATTTACGTCAGGTCCAAATGGTTCTTTGGGTCTTACTGGTCTGACTTTCATATCCATATGAGTGCGTACAAACCGAGCATCAGCAACACCAAACTTTTCCACAAGATGGCGAATATACGACTCTTGCGAAAGTGTAACTCGATCTGCCTCAACTTTCACGTCCATAGCTAGCAGTAAGTTGACCTCACCCAAATCTTTCAGCTTGAATTCTTTCTTAAGCTCTTCAATCAGCCACTCGATGTGTTCAGTCTTAGCAGCGATTTCCACATCATCTACATAGACTGTCAGAAAGATAGGAAAGTCACCAATCCACTTCACGTAGACATCATCTGCAATAATACTAGCCTTGAAACCGAGTTTCACCAAGTATTTCTTCAGAGTTGCGTTCCAGATGAGAGGCGCCTGCTTCAAGCTATACAAGCTTTTCTTCAGCAAGCAAACACGACCACTCCGATCGTCAAATAGCTCCGGCTGCTCCATGTACACATCGACATCCATACTACCATTCAGAAAAGCTGTAGTGAAGTCGATTTGACGGAGATCCAGGTCGTAGTAGAAAGCCAAACGATCACCACACGAATTGCCTCCATACTGACCACTGGCGAATAAATTTCCCAATAGTCCGATCCAAATACTTGTTCAATCCCGCGAAGGGTGAGCTTGGCCTTATACCGCTCCATCTCACCGTGCTGATTTCTCTTAATGACGAAAACCCATCGACTGGTCATGAGTTTGGCGTTCGGCGGACAATTCACCAAAATCCATGTTTCATTCGCTTGAATTAATTGAAATTCAACTTCCAACGCCTTTAGCCATTTATCTCGATCAGGACCTGAAATTGCTGCACGAACTGTCTTCGGCAGCTTGGCCATAGTCGAAATAAAATAGTTCGCCAGCGAATATCCATGGAGTCGAGTATTCGGGTGACGCAGGCGTATCGATCGTCGAAGAGGCTCACATGGTGTTTTTTCCGAACGACGAGGCTGTTTCACCTCGACCAAGCCAGGTTTACGCTTGTATTTACCAATCCAGGCTTCCGTTTCTTGCGACTGTCTTTCGGCTGCTGATTATCTCCAGCATCTTGCTGCGAATCACACTCAGCTTTTCTTCTGCAGATCACCATACTCGGTCGTATCTTCATTATCAGACGAACTGCCTTCAGAATTCTCAGCATCATCAATCAGGGCCAGCTCCCCCGTACGTTTGCGCTTCTTGGGCTTCGAGACGACTTCATCCACCTCCATCTCCCCCGTACCGTTAGTTCTCGCTCTCTTCCTGCCGACTACCTCGTTTCCTACCTCTCGATCATCCATGCTCACGATACTATCGGAGTCATGAGATGCGGTGGTAACCTCGTTGTTGCTACAGGAGCTCGAGTAATCATGAAGAGGCAACTTTGCATACGGAATCGAAGCGGGTAGCACCACACTGACTGATGAGCGTAGACCTTCTCCAATAATTGACTTACATAGTCACTTGATACAGTCCACTGCTCGCGAAACTTTACGTCACGCGATTCAACAATACGACCCGAGACTAGATCCAGCATGCGATAACCAGTCGTTGATTCCGGATATCCAAGGAAAAGCGCTTCTCGTGCTGTTGGATCATGCTTGCCTTTTCGCTTCTTTTTATGAACAAAATATGTGGTAGCACACACCCCATACACGTAAGCCTGACACATCAGGTTTCCGACCTTCAAACAGCTCGTACGGAGTACGACCCTGATTGGCTTCGTAGGCGAGAAGTTGTAAATACTCACTGCAAATTTGAATGCTTCTCCCCACAAACATGTCGGCGATCCTGTCGTCACCAGCAACGTGCGAACAGCGCGCAGCATCACACTGTTCATCTTCTCGACGAGGCTATTCTCTTCAGGCGTGTAGGTGTTTGTCCGTACTGGACGAATCCCATTCTCCCGCATGCACTTCTTCAGCTCTTCGTTTTTGAACTCGGTTCCTTGGTCTGAACCAATAAATCTGACACGTCGTCCGCTTTGATGTAGCTGCAGGATAAGTGCCTTCAGGTTACCGGCACTCTGAGATTTGTGCTGTAACAAGAAGCCCCATAAATACCGAGAGTATTCGTCCTCCACAAGTTGGAATTTTTCCTTCCCACCAGCAGACTTTTCCCATAGCTACACAGATCGGACATCAACTTTTCACAACAGTGAATTGAACGTCATGGGTGCAGTAATTTATAGGACATTCTCCGTGACTTTGCCAACGTGCAACTCAAGCAGTCGACCACATCTCCAGTCTGTTCACTTGGAGGAATCTGCATTCCGGTCACATATTCATTGCGATAAACCTGTTGCAAGGCTTCAGCGTTAACATGTGCGAATCAAAGATGCCACCGAAACAGATAATCGTTAGCAGCTGCAGCAGCGGCAACGACGCGAGCAGGTGCAGGAAGATTTCGAGTACGATAGATAATATCCTTGACTCTTCTCAAACACAATCGCACTTGGTCCCTTCCACATAATAGGGATTGTGGGGGTCCATTATCAGGGTATCTTGACTCGCACCCGCCAGCCTTCTTCCTCCAAAGCATTTACACTCAGCAAATTCACGTGGCAACCGGGAACGTTAAGCGCCCCAGTCAATGCACACAGTAGTTCACCTCCATTATTCCCATGCTGATCCTTTGTAGAGACAAATGATACTTCCAACTTTGACACCAAATGCTCCATTGTCACCTCACCAGTACAGGACTCGTGCGGTGTGTTCGTCTCCACATAGTGCGGGAAACGCAGCATAAGCGAGCGGTCAGCACATGTGTGTGTAATTGCAGCTGAGTCTAATATCCACTCCAATGAATCAGATGCATTAGACGAAGAAATAATAGTAGACCCAGTAGTCGTTATAGCACAGGTATTCTCGACACATCGAATCATTCCCAATGGTGATGGCTGAGGGGAGCCGCCTTTAGAGCCACTTTTGTTGGCACCCTCACGGCCGGACTTGCCTCCAGCACTCGGATTCGACTTGTTGGCGGTGCCGTGCTTCAGGTCAAATTGCCGCTTGCGGCACACGTTCTTGAAATGACCCTCTTTCCCACAATAGTGGCATGCACCCTTCTTCCGTTTGCCGCCACCACGTTTGTCATGGGTTTTGCCCCCGCCATTACTGGCCTTAGCTCCGCCAGACTGCTGGCCAGAATTGTCAGTAGTCTTCTGCTTCTTGGCTACGTGCATGATCTTCCCGTTCTCTTCCTCCTCGTCACGAGCGATCTCGTCCATTTCAGTCTCAGACTCAATGTGTTTAAAACTTGTTGAAGTGTAGGACGAGAACCAGGAGCCATGATGCGCGAAAACTCACGCACGACCGCTCTGTGCGTTTGCACCACACCCATGAGAATCACATCCACAGTGAGATCATCGTCAATTACGCGGCCTAGATTAGCCAACGCGCGACGGTTATCATGAATCTCCTGCAACCAGGAGTCCATCGACTGTTCACGGGAGTAGGTAGCATGAAAAACCTTCTTCATCACCCAAACGTAATTGGAAAACTCACATTTTGTGTGATGAGCCTCCAAATCTTCCCACATCTCTCTCCCAGTTGGAAGATCACATTCGCTCAGCGTCCTCCACTTTTGCACCACGAAGTAGAGTGTCCTTCACAAAGAAATCTAATCGATCATACTGATCTTGAGCAGGGCCAGCGATTACAGGACGCATAATACTTCCATCCACTAAGCTCCAAGCACTGAATCGGTGCAAATAGGCCTTGACTTGCGGCCGATACAAATTAAAACTGCCTTCCATCTTCGGAGACGTCTTGTTCACATCCGTCGAAGACCGTGGTGGCACTACATGTTGTGGTGCAGCGTTCAAGGCGGAAACTTGAACACCCGCAGGAACATTCACAGCTGGAAATCCATCTCCAAACTGAGACACAGGTACTCCGACAGGTAGTGCAGCTGTCGTTCCAACTGGTACTGCTGGTGACGGCGGCTGCAGAACAGGGACCCCGACTAGACTTGATATCGGTGGAGCAGGTGCAGGCGTAGATACTGGCAGCGGTGTCGTCACAGCCATCATCCGTCGACTTCCAGACGTTGGAGCCGAAATTCCGAGCAGATCTGCCATTGACGGAATGCGCGACATTGTTCACGTACACGTAGTCACAGGAAGAGCCTCTCTTTGGGCTCATAACCTAACCGCTTTTTGCGCTGCCACTGGTTCTAGGAACTGCAGAGTTGTGAGCACGCACAGCACACTCGCCAACGCAGTGCTCGCCCCACTTAGCAGATTTGGGATTGCGGGAGCTCCACCGAAGTGGACTCCTTTAGAGAAAGCGCGTTGTACAAAAACTACACTTAAGTGTGAAACGGGCGGGTGACTTCAAGCACCATACAAAATACTAGTTTCTGAGGCTGTGAGTAGCACAGGTCTCATAGGTGCCTTCACGGCACTTCCATGCGAACCGCAGAAACGCAAGACTGCACTGCGGTCGCAAACAACGGTAAAAGCATCTCGAACACGGGCCTCAAAATAGGGTTGAGACCTCAGTTTGCGATAAATTATGGCCTGTCACCTTCCTGTCGCCTTCCAACGCAGACCCCGTTTTGAGCAAACCTCAAATATATTCCTCCACTTAGCCTCCGGTAGCGCACCGGTATATCGGTTACGTCCCATTGAATTAATCCTCGTTGGGCTGTGCTATACACTTCGCGAGAGCATACCGAATACCGCACTATACGGTAGTAGTATTACTACTACTCCGAAAAATCAGGTAGTAGTATCGATATGTACTATTTCAGCAAGTACTACTAACCCTTGACCCGCTTGTGCCGTCTCCCTTTGCGCTCGTGGCGATCCATGAGCGCCACCTCCAACTTCGACAGCGTTTCTTTTGTCTCCCCGTCTTTTTTCAAGCTCTCGTCGTCCTTTGGGGGCCCCAAGAATCGCCGAAAACTCTTTGGAGACCAAGGTCCGTCATCTACCAGGTGCTCAACTCACTTTATAAACCTAGAGTTCTATCCAGTACCCGTCTGGATCGAGCATGGTCAAGTTGACTGTACGTGGATTTCGTACTTCCAAGTACAAAATAATGATCTTGGGGGAGATGGTCGTCGAACAAACTGACAAAGAGTACGCTTACGAGAATGCCAAAGCTAGGGATCTCCTAATGTGCTTCGCCATAACTATAGAGAACATTGCGCTACCGGAATTTACGGCTTTATTGCAACCGGTGTAAAAAGTAGTTTTCAAGTCAAATGG
>JAHQIV010000891.1:0-15317 GCA_030463285.1 Phytophthora europaea
CGAGCCATCAAATGGCAGAATGAACTTGGGAGAGGCGGAGGAGAGGTGGATGGGGCGCTTGTACGCGATAACATAGGTTGCACCGTGTTGCTTCCCGCTAGCTCTCTCATTGGCTAGATTGACCCTGTATGCGATAACATATAGTATGTGATAACATAGGTAATTCGGCACACACAAACACGTACACAAGTACATGTTCCCGAATCATCTTTGGCGTTGCTAGGGGGCAGTCGCTCTCCAACACAGCCATATTCGTATCGTCAGTGTTTTCTCTCGAATTATCACTTGAAGGGCCGAGTTTGTGACCAAAGCGAAGCAATTCGACAACCCACAACTTCAGAACAGCTGGTCGCGTGTCAACAATAGCGGCACCCTTCCATTGGCTAAAAAGTGCCGTATTCGTAACGGTCGTTCACTCGGTGGCACCACAGTGAACTTCACTGCCAGCACGGTGCAACGTTGCGGTGTGTGCATCTCATCAGGAGAATGCACTTAGCAGCGGCTGAGGAGGACGCAGGCGGTATCCACGGTACCTACTCCATCGAGCGCAACGAAAATGCGGCTGCGTTGACGCGCGCGCTCGATGCGGGGCAAGTGGACGTGGCGGCGCATTGGCTGCAGCTTCTGCTGCTGATGGAGGGTGGAGACTGGGGCCAGCCGCCGACAAAGGGAAGAAAAGCAATCAAACACATGCGAGTGCGACGGCTGAAGACGCTCCAGAGCGCGGTGGCGCAGATGCTTAGGGACCACGATAAAGACCGAGAGGAAGACGGTCTCACGCTGCGTCCGGGGCTGGCCTCTGCGGCCTGCGAGCTGTCGTACTCGCAGCTGCAGATGTTCGCGTTGCAAAGGATGCAGCCCTCCAGCACAGCGTACAATGTGGTGCGAGCGCTGAAGTTCAGCGACGTGCCGTTGGACTTGGCCGCGTTGGAGAGCGCCTGCAACGCGTTGGTGGCTAAGCACGAAAGTTCAGCGACGTGCCGTTGGACTTGGCCGCGTTGGAGAGCGCCTGCAACGCGTTGGTGGCTAAGCACGAGGCCCTACGCACATGCTTCGACGTCGACGCGGACGCAGGAGCACAACCGAGACAAATTGTGCACCCTCTGCCCCATTTCCAAGGCGAATTGGGGGTCTTCAGAGTCGTCCAGAGCGAGTTGTTAGCGCCAATGGACTCGTCGAGGGATGCGGAACTTGCTGCCGTTGTGGCGAAAGTGACGGATGAACCTTTTGATTTGGCACGTCAGGCACCAATTCGCGTGTACGCAGTTGTTAGTCCAGATCAGAGCTCCACGTCGTGGGTTCTGGCTGTAGTGCTACACCACATCGCGACCGACGCAGCCTCCAGCAAGATCTTCTGGAACGACTTCCATGAGCTGTACGACCGGTTCCTGCACAGTGAAAACGCTATGGTTTCGACGGCGGAAGTTATTCGGCAGCTGGAGGCTGAGGCCTCTAGTGGCTCTCGTGTGATGTACCGAGACTTTGCAGTATGGCAGCGCTCACGAATGCGCTCCGGAGTAATGGCGCCCGCGCTGCAGTATTGGATGCAGCAACTTACGGAGAGCTGTGCACCTCCGCTGCTTGAGCTTCCGTTTGACTTGGGTTCGACTATTGCTTCTGGCGAGCCTAATGTGCCTGAATCGGCCACTACAAAGGGCGACGTTGTAGTTTTCAGATCATCACCAGCACTGCAGAAGGCATTCTCGGCACTTTGTCACGCTCAAGGCGCCAGCATGTTCATGGGACTCCTCGCTGTCTTCTACCTCCTGATCGAGCGCTTGTCAGGACAACACGATTTCGTTATCGGAGCTCCCTCTTCAGGGCGTGGACTTGCCGACCTACAGGATGTAATGGGCTACTTCGTTAACACGCTCCCACTGCGTCTTGGAGGAAAATGCAGCGAGGATGCAGATTTTCCAGAGTTCCTGGCCTCTGTGCGTGACGTGGTGCTCGGCGCCTACAACCACATGGAGATCCCCTTTCACAAGGTGCTCGAGCACTTGCGGGCGACAGCTCAGAGCGATCGCGATGTTGGCGGAGACGCTGAGCGACGCTGGCAGCACACACTTTTCCAGATCATGTTTTCATGGGAACACAGCGACGACGACGCCAATGGTGACTCGGGTGACAGCAAGAAGTACGTCGAGCTTTCGCTGCCTCATCAGTCTGCGAAGTTTGACCTCATGCTGTCCATGCGCTACCGCCATCTCAAGGGGGCAGCTGTAGGGGATCGCGTACTGGAAGGATCAATGGAGTTCCCCACCGCTCGGTTTACTCGAGACACTGTGGAGCGATTCACGGGCTACTACCTGACGCTGCTAGAGCAGGTCACCCACGCCCCAACGGCCATTGTGCGATCTCCGTCCATTCGCATGCTGTCCGATTCTGAGCGAAGGCAACTCGTGTCCAAGTGGGGGATGCCGAAGCCTCCAGCTTCATCGTCGAGTTACAGTGACAAACCCTCGTCGAACTTCCTGGACGAGTGTCTGCTCGCCCAAGTGCAGAAGACTCAGCACAACCCCGCGCTGCACTTTGAAGGCGCGCAATGGACGTACCGAGACCTGTGGGGTGAGAGCAGCCGTGTCGCTTGTGCTCTGTGTATGATTGATGTGCCTGGTTGTGCCGCTGAGCTGCATATCGGCCTGCTCCTGGATCGAGGGTTGGAAAACGTGGCAGCTATGGTGGGCGTGCTGCGGTTGAAAGGAGTGTTTGTGCCGCTGGACCCGGAATTCCCACGCGAGCGTCTGCGCTACATGGCGCATGACAGCGGCCTCCATGTGATCATCACGCAGCGAAAGCATTACGAAATCGCTAGATACTTGTCGAGCTCCATCACTAGTGGCTCAGTAGATGACGACGATCTCTCGCCGTGTGTCCTGTGCTACGAAGACGTAGACGCCCTGACCTCACGCGACAAGCACTCACGAGACGATACTCGATTCCAGCACCGTGACTCGCGAGATCCTCACAAAGCCACCGCCTACATCCTCTACACCTCTGGGGTACGTCTGCACTAGTTGTGAACATTGTCCATATCGTTCATACCTAACACACTAAAGTCGACAGGTAACCCGAAGGGAGTTGTGGTTCCCCACGCTGCTCTCATGACCACTCTCTGGTGGACTGTACGGACGTACGAGGTGACTTCAGACGACGTATTCCTCCAGAGCACATCAACCACACTGGACGGTTCACTGTCGCAGCTCTTTTCGCCTTTGCTCGTCGGAGCAAGTGCTCGAATCACACGCCCGAAGGGCTTACATGAGCTGCACTACATGCGGTATGTGCTGCTTGGCGCACCACACATCACGTTCTGCGTGTTCGTGCCCTCGTACTTCGCGCTGATCGTCGACTTCTTAAGTGACAAGGGCGACAGCTTCCCCACTTCCATCAAACACGTTGTGCTAGCGGGCGAGGCCTTTCCGATTGAGCTTGCGCGGCAATTCTACCGGAAGCACCAAGAGAGCACGACGTGCCTAGTTAACGAGTACGGACCGACGGAGGCTTCCATCACATCTACAGCGTTCCGGTTGCCTCGAGAATTGGCACTGCAGGGCACTTCGAGTCCCATTGAAGGATTGCAGAGCATCCCGATCGGAAAACCCATCGACGATCACCCGGTGGTTGTACTCGATGCACAGCGCCGACTAGTGCCGGTAAACGTCCCCGGCGGGCTCTACATTAGTGGTGCAGGAGTTGCTCGGGGCTACTGGCATCGCCCAGATCTCACAGCAAAGGCATTTATTGCGCACGAGAAGCTTCAGGAGATCGCGTCGATAGCCCCAAAGCGTGGACGGACGTGGTACAAGACCGGTGACTTGGTCAAGTGGCTACCGAGTGGTGACCTTGTCTTCCTTGGACGGACAGACGCTCAAGTGAAGCACCACGGGATGCGTATCGAGCTGCAGGAAGTGCGTAATGTGCTGCTGCGCCACTCGAGTGTCAGGGCGACCGAGGTCTTGTCCATTTCTCAGCCAAAATCTCCCGTACACGAACGGCGACAAGGTCTCTCGACCTCTTTGGTAGCCTTCATCATGCTCACCGACTGTGTCAATGACCGATCGCCTGGAGAGGGATATCTCGACAACCTTCGTGCCTATCTTCGTGACCATCTGCCAGTTCACATGGTACCTCAGTCGATCCGTGTTGTAAGTAGCTGGCCACGCACTCCGAACGGGAAGATTGACCTCCGCGCGCTTGCAGGTTGGGCAGGTGCTCGGTCATGCGATAGTGAATCTTCACGTTCAGCAGAACCGCAGCGAGCTACCGTCGACGGCTCCACGATCACGGTGCAATTCGCAGTGGACATTTTGCGGCAGGTTTGGACTCAAGCTCTCGGGCTCGACCATCTCAACGACGACGAAGGCGTTGATACCGATGAGCTCGAGGATCGACTGATGACTCGCTCGTTCTTTGAGCTGGGCGGTGACTCTCTGGCTGCTATCCGCGCCATTGCGCTAGCACAAGCCCGAGGACTGTCATTGACACTCGAGCAATTCTTCCGCACATCGTCGCTACCAGAAATGGCCCACAGTGCGGCAGCTTCCATGGTGGATTTGCGTGAATGGACCTCGCAGACGCTGGTGCCGCTCAACTGGCCTACAACCAAGCCGTCGAGTGCGATACCGACACTGTTCTTGTTCCATGACGCAGACGGCACCGTGTGGAAGTTGCTGGAGTTGGCTAGACAACTGCCATTCGCGGTCGTCGGCGTTCAAGCAGCAACACCCTCTGACGGTAAACGATCAGCCTCCAAAACGCAACCATCTAGCGTTGAAGAGCTCGCCAAAATGTACTGGAACATCATCCGCGAGCGCCAGCCTGAGGGTCCCTATGCTCTTGGGGGATTCTCCTTCGGCTGTCGTGTGGCTCACCAGGTCGCGCGACTTGCTGCGGATGAAGGTCACGCTCTTTTGCCTCTCATTCTGCTTGATGGTCTCCCCTTTGAAATGCCCCCCGTCCACCAGCAAGCCACCAAGGGTGACAAGACAGCGGCTCGACTGCGGGTTGAAGAGTACGCGATCGAAGCATTCAGCGTCGAGTTGCTTCGGCCACTGGGGGTAAATTACCGCAAGTTTTGTGCCATGGAGGAGACGTACCAACCGTACACAACAGCTGAAGTGGATGCAGGTTGTAACTCTGAGCCGCCGATCTGGCTGAAAGCTGACTTGTACATGACCCAGCACTGGAATGCAGACGTTGCTCAGTATCGAGCACGGGGGATTGACATTTCAAAGGTGACCACTCTGCCAAACTGCTCGCACCTCAACATGCTGCACCACCCCACAGCTGAAGTGATAGCTCGCCATATTCGACAACGCGTTGATCATATCAAATAGACGGAAAGATCTCCCTCGAGATATATAGTGACCGAAGTTTCAACTACGACTGACGGCGACAAGTGGGAATGTTATTGTTGAGCATTCATTCATGGACAATGTTTTCTTGCTCACCAGCACACTACCGACCGTTGCTGGGGAGTTGAAGCGAAGGCAAAGATGAGGCTCAGGATGTCTTCGCCCAGTCGGTGAATTGGCTTCGTTGCACAGGACGTACTCGTGGCGACACTCAGCATGGCAGCTTTCGACTTGGCAGGAAACTTTTCTTCCGTCATAGGCAGGATTCCCCGTGGTGGGCTATGAGCTCTCTCATTTCCTCCTCGTCAAATACAGGCCTTCGTGTCACTGAAAGTTCGACGAGTTGTCGGGCCATCCGTAGCGTGGGGTTTCTCAAACACTTCGTCAAATCGGACAACGAACCCGTGCAATCTCGAATTGTTATCGTCTTGATGGGCCAGCGACGTCAGGACTTGTCATGGGCAGACACGACCATGTCGGACCCGGAAACAGACAGATGCTGGAGCTCTGGAAACGCCATCGACAGCGCGCAAAGGTCGATACGAATCGCGACCACCAGGTCAATTGCTAACGAACGAAGTCCGCTAGCGACTAGCGTCAGAAACTCCATCAACACAGCAGGGGTCTTGAAGGTGACATGGTATAATGCCAGCGACCCGCACAATCGTTTCTCCGGGAAGACTGGTTTCCCAGAGTCGGGGGTGAATTTGACGCCTTCACCAAGTTTCGCTTTGCAGATCCCATACCCAGGAACAACGAAATTCACCCACGAAACACTATCGTTTGGGTCGTAAGGTGCTCGGCAGCGACATCCACCAGACAAAACAAAGCCACTGCCGTTGTCATCATCTAGTACTGGGTGCAGCTCGGTTCCTGCTCGAATGTCGACAAACCCATACGCGTGGGAACCCTTTCCATTCGAGTCCAATTTTGGTTGAGGATATTTGGTCTGCAGTACTGCGGAAATGGCCGTAATGTCAGACTTCGTCACTCTACCTTGCCAAATGTTGACTGACGGTACGAAAGCGTTCGAAGCTCCGCAACAGAGCGCGTAAATCAACCAAGACCATTGTCCAGAGCCCTTGAAGAACACTTCTAAACAGGCTAGGTGCGCCTCTGCAGACACTTCCGCGACTGCGGAGCAGATAGCGGTAAATAGACTGCCTCGCATCCAGGAGCTCAAACACTTTACTCTGCCATATTCCAGTCGAATTGTATCGGGAAATGAGTTGCTGTTTCTATCGGACACTGCATACATGGGGCGACCACAGACCAGTGTGGTCAGCAAAAGCCCGGCATTCATCACTCCTTGTAGCGAATCATCCCCGTGATCATTGCTAAGGCTCAGATCAAGATCGGATGTCGATGTTCGAGCCAACGCCATTGTCAACTCAGGGATGGCTGGACGAGTCCAGTGCCATATCTGTGCACGCACGACCCCACACGGTGTGCTCGCTGAACGTGGCGACAGCCAGAAGTCCGCTGGTGTCGGTCCACCCCAAGTAGCACATAGCTGCGCAATAGGAGGAACCATGGTATCGAATTGTCTGAACAATTGACCACAGAATAAGCTCAAGGGATCAACAAATTGGTCAGATTTCTGACTGCCACCCACATCCACGTTTGAACGGCTTGTCCAGTCAATTGCAGCAGATCTGCGTTGAACTCGCCTTTTGCTCGACTGCTCCACTCCCATCGCCTTTAGTTTCTGAGCTGCCACTCGAAACTCAGGCGAGTAGTCCCATGGGTCATCCGGACAACCTAGCAAAGTACCCCACGAGGCTGGGGTCTGGGTGACAACGGAATTGATAAATCCCCGACTAACTGGAATTTCGGTCCCCAAAAGGTTTAATTGCGTGGGCAGTTGGGTACCGATATACCGGTGCCGGGGCTATTAATAAGTGGGGTCCCCAAAAGGTTTAATGGCTAAACGGGGCCCCTAAAGCGTAGCGCATTGGCGTTTCTTTAGCAATGAATTTCAAAGTACCGGTAAACAAGGGGGTGGGGCGAGGACATGAGCGACGTGCCGGCGGTGTGTCCAGCCTTTTTCACTCTCTGTATTTGGCTCATTACCGGGCAGATGCTGCGGCTGCGAAGCAGGCGCAGGAGATGCCCGTGGCCAGCATTAAAAACAAAAGTACTTCGTAGGGTAGAGCGAAAAGTGTGTGTGTGCGCGAACCCGACTGTGTTGTTGCTATCTGGGTTTGCGCTCCGATAGATAAACGTCGTACAGGTAATTCAAAAATCCTATCCCAGCCTTCGCGAAGCCCTAGTTCCATTGGACCTAAGGATTGGAACATCCGCTTGTAATTAATCCGTCATCTCTCCGAGCTTTATCCATATTTTCCTTGCTCCAAGATGTTCCAGCATCTAAAGTTCAACATCTCTTGGGCCTGGAGCAACGAAAATCAGGATAAACTCGGATAGATTACGGATTAATCACCAGCGTGGACTCCAGAAACGCCAATCCATCTATCAGTCATGGAATGGATGTTGCTGGATCCAGACAGATGACAGAAGCTCAGCTTTTTCCTAGTGTGCTTACTTTGTTTTTGAGGTTAAATAGTTAACGATCATTTCGTTTTGAAAGGACACAGATGCGTAGTGACAAGAAACTCGAAACTGCAAGTCCAAACCCGCATTTTGATATCTGCCAAGTATGGCGACCGAGTGGGGGTTTCTGGAACCTTGGCATGCTGCCCTGCGCAGAACTTTGCTTCAAAGCAATAAAACAAATTCAGCTGGCTCAGCTTTGAACGTATTATTGATGTGCGACCCCTGCAATCGCGATCGTGCGGCGACGCAAAGATTTTCATTACGGGTTCCCATATACAAGTCGAGGTACCAGGATCCTTCATTACTACGCCAGTTGCGAGACGGGATCAAGCTGTTTACTCTACTTGCCATTGTGAACAACGAGGCGTTTGTCCAGCTCATGATGAAGTCTACGGGAATAAGAGAAGCGGTGTTAGATGACCACCTCTACTACCCATATTGGGACCTCCGTCTCGTTGGAACTCTGTCGCCGAATGATCCCGCGGCAACTCATACTCCAGTCACCTGGGCCGCATTGCTAGGATGTCCGGGCAACCCGCCGGAGTACTCGCCTGAGTTCCGAGCTGCAGCCAACAAATTAGAGGCGATGAATGTCAAGCAGCTGTGCTTCTGGTTCTCCATCTATTGGACGTGTTATTTTCAGGATAACCGAGTGCAGGGCCGACAGAAACTTGATGAAGTTGCGTCAGAAATACCGCATAATGGCCAATGGAGACCCCCAACGATTAAAACCTGTGAAGCGACGTGGAGACAAAGATATCCAGTTTGACTGCATCGTTGGGTTTCCTGGAGGTGACAGAAGCATTGGTTCGGGTGCCAATGCTAAGGCTAACGTTAAATCTGGATTGTAAAGATTGGATCGCTGACCCTCTTCACGACGTGATAAACGCCGGGATTATACTGAGCGCGTTAGTCTGCAGTCGTTCGTTGTGCAGATTAACGAAAGATGGCAACAAATCGGCAACTTCAACTCGGGCGGAATGCGGAAAGTTACATTTGGAATGCAACTCAGTACCTGACGATGTTTTTGCCGCCACTTGCTCGGCTGTCGCTGACGTGAATCCTGCTACTCACTTGAAAGAGGTATTCATGGACTCGATGAATCCCGATCGGTGGTCCTGGTTAGTGTACGCTCTCTGCTGTAGGTCTTCCAACGACGGCGCTCCCGAAAACCCCATACCAAGACTGACCATTCGTGAGAAGACACTGACAAACGCGGATATCTCGGCTATTGAGCGAGTGTTGAGGACCGGCTACCCTTTAGCAACGTTAAACGAGGACCATGGGGCCGTGTACGGGCTCGTGGATATTGACGAAGGAACGCAACTGTGGCCTCGCGAGTTTCTGGCTGATGACAGCAACGCCCTGGTCGCGTCATGTAAATTCCGATGCCGAGCTTGTTTCAATCCAGCTAACAGCGAATTCATAGATATCGTTGTTCCTGGTTACGGGACTTGCAAGACGAGGCTTGGCAGTTCGACTCAGTTCACACCTGACCCGTCGAGATTCCACGCAAACAAGAAGCGTCTTTGTGACAGTTTGGAATTGTATTTCGACTCGGTTGACAATGTTGGATTGGTTATAGATCTACTGGAATTGCTTTTCGGCGGCGTTCGCAAATTAACGCTTCATGTATACAACGACGACAGCAGTCAGCCCATAGTAGACCTCAGCGTGCTAGCCACCGTGTGCCCATTGCTAGAGGACTTTAGCACGACAAAATGTACCGTGGTTGCGTCGAGTCATGATGAGGCACTGCAAAAATTACCCATTCGAAAAATCGGACTCTGGCAGACAGACACAGTGGCAGACGTGATTTCGTGTTTGCGGGACCCCGCGCTTCGAATGGCACAAGAGCTCGTGGAGTTCCTATTGTCACCTTCAAACAGTCGAGAATTTGATGAGGAAGAGACGAGGGCGTTTGAAGCACTAGACGACGAGTTCTTGCCAGTCACGAAAAAGAAACTTGCCGCACAGTCGAAAGCTGCTCTGATCAGTGTCGTGATGACAGGCTCTACTGGGAGTCACTCTACTGTCGAGTCGAAGGCAATTCACCACTTGGACGCCAATATCCTGAGCCTAATTTTTGTATTCGCCTCGACACCCGCGCAAAGAACCTTATGCTGTTATTAGTGTTGAAAACATGGGCACGTTCTCAACCACAATGCGATATTATCGTCTTCAAATACTACTGCAGCAAATATTTGTAGAGTAGCATTGCGTAGAACCTCTTACGCGACCAACAGTAAAAAACTCTACCACCCACGCCCTTACAAAACTATAGTATCATTGCATTCACATTTACTAGCAGCTCCCGTCCATAGACGAAAAAAAAGAAGCTAAAAACAAAATAACCAGCGGACCTGAAGCCTTAAACTCGACACCGAGCTCAGCTGTAGCTCACCATGGGCCTGGCACACAACACAAACACCCCGTCAGCCTCAACCGCCCACGCAATCAACCACCCTCTCCCGTTTACGTACTGGTTTAGCAGACTCTGGCGCTCGTCGACCGTGGAGCTGCCCAGGTCGAAGCTGCCTCGCGCGCCCTTGCGCGTCTCCTTGTAGTACACGGCCGAGGACGCGAGGAAGAGCGTGGCGTACAGACACGCGGACTCGAAGATGGGCGCGGGGCTCTCCACGCTCTTGCTGAGCTTCATGTACTGCGGCTGCAGGTGCACGAGGACCCCCACAAGGAAGAGGAACACGAAGCCGCTCAGCGACAGCAGCGCGCACGCCAGCGCCCAGAAAACTTTGTCGGCCATTGTCTAGAGGAGGCTGGGAAGGGGGGAGTCCGGGAGCTGGGGCCGGGAGGTTTGAGGTGTGCGCGGGGTATCGGAGCTGCTCGGGGTTCGAATGTGGAAGAGGAGCGCCATGCGACGTTTCTAGTGCGGACAGACGATTGGCGGATAATGGGATGAGAGAGGGATGTGATTGGTGGAGGAACTGTGGCCGGGTTTAACTGGTGCAGTGTGGTGCTGTAGCGTGTCAAAAATGTATGCGAGTGACTAGCGAAGTGGGAGAGCTTGGAAAAGATACGACACTTATTGCGGGATGGAAGGAGGAATTTGTCGGAAACTGGGCGATTTAGTGGACGTGGGAACTTCATCTGCAGACTCATTGAGTTCAATTCGGGGCAAACCTTCGAAGACTATTCGACGCCGTCGCTCCTCTGAGTGCACTGCTGCTGGAGTGCCGAGTACATGGAATCCATACATGGAATCCAACCAAAAGCTACTGGGATCACCGGTGTGTCGACGATCTCCAGTCGAACTTCAACGCGGACCTCCCCGCACGCACGGTCTCCGCTATTCGCAGTCACCAGTTCGAGTCTGGCATGACGTTGCGTGACTGGCATTCGCGTCGGGTCCTAGCAAGAAAAGGCTCGGAGGATCGACGGTGGCACAGTTGACAGGTGTACAGTATCAGTCTGGGCCACAACGAGACGAGTGGGTCCAAACACAGCCTACCGTCGAGCTGGCTTAAATGTATACGGTGCATGCGCTATTGTATTGTTCCACTGTACTACTCCACGAATGATGAATCGCTCGAGGAGCGAATGTTGCCTAGGTTAGCATGGCTCCCTTGTCGGGATAATTCGAATTGTACTGGGTTTGCCGTGGATGGTGTTTACAAAAAAACTGACTGTAAAGATGGTTGCAATCTAAACGATTTTCAGTAATGTATCCATCTATAATGTACCTTAAATTAATGTACAGCATTCGGGATTACTCGCAGGAGGTATGTTATGTCGTCAATTTTCCTGGATTAATTTAGCACAAAATATCCAAATATTTTGTTTGGCAGCGATGATAGTGGCCAAAGCAAACTCGTCTAGGAACTATTGGAGACCAGTTTCTCGGAAAGGAGACCTATTTGCGAATCAGAAAGGCTTGTGCGTCAATCTAGTGTACACGGTTTGGAGCCGAAAGAGCAAGATTCCAACCGAATTCTCCGTCATCCGACAGGTCTTGACCACTTCGACGTGGCTTGACCACAACGCGCTCATTTGACCGCACCCACGCCGTCTTCACAACGCAACTTGTCAGTACGACCGAAGTCGAGACCGAACAAAGTTACCCAGGACCATGAAGCTCGCTACTGTCGCCGTCGCTGCAGTGCTCGCCACCGCGAGCGTCGTTGCTGCCGATTCACCTGCGCTTCGAGCTCTGGCAGACGTTCCGAAGACCGGAACTGCAACGGGAACCGGACCGGTTGAGGCCACCAACGCGCAGCCGGCTGCAGGTGCGCCTAAGGACAAGAAGGAGTGGGGCTGGGGAGGTCCGTGGGACTGGGGAGCTGGCGGATGGGGTAGTCCGTGGGGATGTGGCGGTGGCTGGGGAGGCGGCTGGGGCGGTACGGGTTGCGGCGGAGGCTGGGGATGGTAATTGCATAACTCGTAGCGCCCGATGTCGTTGTTGCCATCGTCGTCTGCCTGTGCAGTCGAATCGGTTGGTGATTTTCTTCTACTGCTAAACAGCAATATCAAAAGTAGATATTTTACAGCGCCAAGTCGCTTTGTTTGTACCTTTCTGACGGTGTTAGTTTTCGTACTCAGTAGTTTCTTTACTTTGGTGGGCCAACTGAAGGATCGTAGTATTTGACTCGATGTGTTCTTGCCAAACAAAGTATCCAATCTGCACTAAATTAATCCAGGGAAATTGACGGCCTGCGAATAAATTTCAATAATCTCAGCGAATTTGTTGGAGAAAATACTTCGAAGTACAACGTAATACTTAAAGTAGTAATGCTGTAGATTACGTAGATTCAGGCACATTCCCAGTTAAAATACGTCCAAACATCACCCGCCCCAATATTCCCACCCCGCCCCAATATTCCCAGAACGATTTACCCCAACACAAACACGACGCAGTATATGCAGAGTTTGCACACTCCTTCGCGTTCGTGCATACAAATCAACGGCCAGCACGAACTGTACGACCGCATCTAAAAAAACACTTGAATTATAAGCAGACCATGTCCCGCTCCACTTTACCTCGGCCGTCTCGGAATTGGCTGGAACTCGCAGTATCAGACATTTCGGTAAGCGCTAAAAAGTGTGCCACGATGATCTCGCGACAAGCCAGGATGACACTGATATGCATATTGTTCTCGTCGGCGGACGACGAGGTAACGTGAAGGCGAGTAGTCTTTGAGATCGAAAGTCTCTCCGCATCAAATGCCAAAAAGTATATTATTTATATTGAGGACTTACCTCCTTCTTTGGAACCGGCAGACAACCGACCGCTGTTCCGGAGTGGACGCAAATACAAAGATGAGGCTCAGAACATTTGCATCTAGGCGGTGTATCGGCTTTGTGGCTCTGGCCGCACTCGTGGCGACACTGATCATGGCAGCTTTCGACTCGGCAGGAAATTTCTCTTTGGTAACAGGTAGAAATTCGCCGTCATGAGTCCTCAACTCTCTCGCTTCCTCCTCGTCGTATCCTTCGATTTGTCGTTGTGTCACTCGTAGTTTGACGAGTTGTCGAGCCATTCGGAGAGTGGGGTTTCGCAAACACCCCGTCAAGTCGGCCAATTTTGCCGTACACTCTCCCAAATCTATCGTCCTGATAGGCCAGCGACGTAGGGATTCTTCATGGGCAGACACCATCACATTGAAATTTCTAATAGTGAGATCTTGCAGTTCTGGGCATGCGATACACAGCGAGCTGAGGTCCAATTGAACCGGGGTTTCGGTACTTAGTAGTAACGAACGAAGACCGGTTGTCACTAAGGTAAGTAGATCCATCAACACCTCAGGGCTCTCAATCGTGGCATGATGTATCCAAAACGAGCCGCTCAACCTCTTCTTCGGGAAGTCTAGCTGCTTCGAATCAGGAGTGAAACGAGAACCTGCACCAAGTTTCGTCTTACAAGCGCCGTATCCAGGAACGATGACGTTCACCCACGCACCGTCAGCTGGGTCGTACAGCGCTCGGCAGCGACATGCACTCGACAAAACAATCACACAATCCTCACCATAATGTGCTCCACAGAGACGCAGCTCGGCTCCTTCTTGAAAGTGAACAAAACCATATTGGTGGTGATCGTTCTGGGTTGTTCCCAAAATTGGTTGAGGATAGTTTGTTTGCAGAACCGTGGAAATGGCTAGGATGTCGGACTTCGTCAATGTGCCCCGCCAAACTTCGACTGAAGGTATAACAATGTCTGAAACTCCACAGCAGAGCGCGTAAATCAACCAAGGCCATCGTCCAGGACCCTCTAAGCGCATATTTAACCGAACGAGATGTGCCTCCACAGACAACTCCGCGACTGCCGAACAGACTGCAGTAAACGTCCGATTGCATATCCGAGGGCCCCGCAAAATTAGTTTTCCAAAATCCACTGGAACGGTATCATGTATCGCGTTGCTCCTGTTTTCATCGACCAGACGCACCGCGTCGCCACACATCAGCCTGTTCAAGAAGAATCCAGCATTCATCATGGCTTGGCGCGAAAGTATTGCTGCATCGCAGAAGTCTATCAAAAAGTCTGATATTGCGGTTGTAGCGAGTGCCGTAGTCAATTCTGAGACGGCTGGATGAAACCAGTTCCGTATCGTTGCACTCACGAACTCACACACTAATCGTGGCGATTTCGAGTCGTTAACCGACGTAGTGTAACCACGAGCAGCACACACCAGCACGATAGGAGGGACGACGACATCGAATAATCTTCGAAGTTGATCCCGAATTGAATTCGACGGGTCCACCCGTTTGGAAGGTACCTGCTCACCTTCTATATGTAGCACTGAATCTTGATGTCTGCACGTCCAGTAGATCGCAGATCCACCGTCATCGCACGCTTTGCTAGACTTCTCTTCCAGCCCCATGGCCTCTAATTTCTGAACTGCGCCTCGAAATTCTGCCGAATACCCCCACGGATCATCCGGAAATCCAAGGAGAGCCCCCCACGTGACTTGAGGCTGCACTACAGCGGTATCGTTCGGCGACATAGTTCCAATTAGGCGAAATTCCCATTCTGGATAAGTCTTGTGTTCGTTTGTGCGCGCAGGGTGCGTCTCCGTCGACGGATCCATTAGCGCTTTGAATGCCGCATTGTTCACAAGCGAAAGCAGCGTGAATAGCTCTGTGGCCTCTCGAAGGAGTTGTAGCCGTGTTGCATCTCGCCGACTGCACGTATCTCCGGGAAGTCCAAGGTAAGAATGTCGCTTTGCCACTGAGCATCTATCTGGGTAGACAAATGCGACCGTCAGAGCGGATTCAGTAGCATGGACATTTCGCTGTATCAAACTATCGCGCAGTGTAGCCCGCCAAGGTTCCAGGAAGTCCCACTCGGTCTCCATGACAAACGCCACTTTTCGAGGCGGAATGGAAAATGAGGATCATATTTTTTTTTTCCTTTTGGGACAAATCATTAGGTATCAATCACGTCGGCTTATT
>JAHQIV010000892.1:0-15294 GCA_030463285.1 Phytophthora europaea
CAAGCTCTATCAACGTGGTGCTTCTAAAAGTACCCCCAAGCGCCACTTCAGTCAGCCAGCCTGCTGACGTTGCCTGGAATAGGCCATTCAAGTCACGTCTCCGTGCTTGTTGGATCGCTAGCCTTCGCGAGCAGTTGCGTGCTCGTGTCAACGGCGCCCCGTTTTCGATGAAGGCGCCGGACCGTATCGTGATGGCCAAGTGGATTCGGGAGGCATGGGACGGTCTTACAAGCGAGACCATTGCGGCAGGCTACAGCAAGTGCTACAGAGAGTTAGTTTGCGAGAGTGATATCGTTGCAGCCGACTTGATCGGTCTGCTGGAGCGGCAGTGCGTTCTGGACAGAGAGGTTGGCGAGGTTGAGTCAGACGATGACATGGATGCCTAAAAATATCAATCTGTCCTTTCACATGAAATCGTACTTTTCATTTTTGCCACGGTAATTATGTAGCCAAGTGTTCATGGAATTTGGTGTGGACCTGTGTACCATGTACATTGGTGACCGTAATAAGCCGAGGAATTCGGTATGGGGATTTTGAGCACAATTGGTGCATGAATCGTCCACACGATTTCGCTCATAGTAAAATCAAGTATAATGTTGAAAACCTCTTCGAAAAGCAGACGCTCTATACATAGCCCGGGAAAAATTGTCTCAGCCGGACCTTAGTCGGGGATATAAGTTTTTCACTGAAGTATGTTATTTCGAACAGTAAGAGTCAGAAGCTCCAAGATGGTGTAATTAAGCAACAAGACACAGAGCTTTTGAGCAGTATTTTGCTTATAAAAATTGGTCCAGTACCAAAAACGTTATGGTTGCTCAAAGTTGGTGTATCAGTTCATCTCGCCATGACTAACCAGTACTATTACACAACCCACAAGTAGTTTGAAAAATATCCAAACTACTATTTCTATAGTAACCCGTAGTTCGCCCTGTCGTCCCAATAGTACTGTCATTTCCTGCCGAGATCCAGAACCACATTTTGGTGGACGCTCGAGTACAACGGCTACGTCAGATATTCCCGTCACAGCAGACGTGGTGGTAAACGGTTATGAGGACGTCTACATAGCTGAGATCGACGAAGTGATCAAGGACGTAGAATCTTGCGGGACGCGCACCCCGAAGTGTTCCGGGAAATGTGCACACAGCTTCCCCCATGTTTGTAAGCACGCTGCAATCCCCGAATTTAGATCTGGTTCCCTGCGTCATCGATGGAGTGGTGTTTTACGGCGTCGTCGGATGAGAGCTAATCATTGAGGTGTCTACACGACGAAGCAGATAAGGAACTGAAAAAGTGGTATAAATACAAATACACTGTACAATCGCTGGGTGAAGGTTGTGGTACAACAAGCTGCAGATGTAGAGCTTCACGCCGAAGACTTCATACGTCTGCTTCTGGTGCGTCGAAACGACAAGGGGTGCTGGAGTGTTCAAATGCGACGACGTTTGCCGCTGACTGCGAGTATCAGGAGCAAAACCGTTTCCTCACTCGCCTGAGTTTGGCTTGGACAAGCGTCTTCAAACGCGTTCCAAGAACGTGTCTTCTCTACCGGTGGCTTCGTCATGAACTGAGTTCGCGCTGGACAAGAGAACGGATAACGAACAAGCATAAATGCAAGTTCCTTTGAATGTTGGAGATCGCAGCTTGCGTCACGTGCGATTGAAGCAGTGGCGCTAGCAACGACCTGAAACACCATGACGACAGCAACAGCCTACACACTCCCAGATCCGAAACTAACATTGAGAGGGCTCAGCACCAGTGCATGAAGGACTAGCCTAGGAAGTTAGCTAGCCACACCAACTGCATATTCATTCTTAAATCTACTCAGTGCGAGGCACTACACAACGACACCTGGTGCGAGGCACCACTACCGGGGCGAATCCTGGCTCTTGTCAAGAGTACTCCCTTCTTTGAAGCACAACCGCCCTGAGGCCCGTCGTATGGAGACATCGTCTGCGATCTCCGAGTACGACCCTTAAGGTTCGACGCTTCAGCGACCCTACCATAGTACTCTAGTACCTCGGGAAGGTTCATTTCTTAATGCGAGCGCTGGATAACGTTAACTTAAAACGGGCTAGTACCGTGCTTTCCTCAAATAGTATGCAGAAGTAAATGGCTTCAAGTGGAGAAGTCTTCGAGACAGGTTTAAGCGAATTTGCCGGCAAAGGGTCGCCAACTTCACTCCGTAAAATATAATGTATATGTATACATCACCAGTTGTTAAAAGATACATCTGACTCCCCTTCAGCTAATAAAGCGAATCCAAAATATGGGCTTGAAGCTCACTAGTTTACACTATGGGTTTCCCAGCTCCAATTGGTACGGGGCAACCAGTAACACGAACCGTTCAGCACCTTTCGCGCGCTTGAGCTAGAAACATGGTGTGCACGTACACCGCACAGTAACCTTGAAAGACGTGCCGGCGACGTGATAGCTGTAGGTGTCATCGAGGAAGGCAGTTTGAGCAGAGTGAGGAGGTACCGTGTGTAATGCTAATAGCACTACTAATACTAGTACCAGCTTTATCGCTACTATTCAATAAGCACTACTAATCGGCTTAAGCTCTGGTGTTGTAAAAGGCTGAGAGCGCGATGCCTTTTACTAGTACCAGTTTTTCTCGCTACTATTCAATTAGCACTACTAATCGGCTAAAGCTCTGGTGTTTGGGCCGATTAGTAGTGCTAATTGAATAGTAGCGAGAAAAAGTGGTATTACAAGTGCTATTAGCACTATAGGAGTGTGTTGTGTGTGTGTGGGGGGGGGGGCTCCATGTCCTGGTCGAACTCGTTGTACTCCCCCACGACGACCATCCCTCGGCCCTCAGGAACCAGCACTCTCTCGCACTCGATCTGCTCCCTCGAGCTGAAGACGCCACCCGAAAACAGCGCGTCCATGTACTGGTTTGGCACGCCCCTGGGCAGGATCATAGGCTTGACGGTCGTCCAGTACGGATAGTCCTCGGGCGTGGTTACCAGCGTCATGCTCTCGTTCGGGTTGGAATGACTCATGGCAAAAAAAAACGCCGGAGTAGTGCACGCTGTGCACGGCAGGGTCTCGTCCAGGCGGCTCTGCATTGAAGTTCTGGATCATTAGTAAAGCTATTAGTACTATTATAGTTTCTGAACTTCAACCCATAGTGCTAATAGCATTACTAATACCACTTTTTCTCGCTACTATTCAATTAGCACGGCCCAAGCACCAGAACTTTAGCATATCACTGTTATTAATAGTGCTATTATCACAAACAAAAAGTTACTATCGCTGGAGTCGAAACCAGATATTGTCAATTCCGTCAAAAATTTCCGATTTGGGCCGATTCACCAAATCGCTCAGCAATCGCATATTGGGCAAAATTCTTCCAACAACATAGAGGCGGCGGCAACCAGGCAGCACGCGCACCCCAACACCGTCTTCCACTGCCTGTACGGCTACTACAACCTCGGCTACTCTCGCCCAGACCTCGCTCGCATCTACAACAAAACGGAGAGGACCATCGGGAACTGGATCAAGGTATATGAAGACACAGGGACCTTTCAGCGCGCCAAGAAGCCCTCCGGCAAGATGCTCACGGCTTCTCAGAGGCAATGGCTGTACGACTACTACCAGAAGAAGCCGCTCTCGTATCTGGACGAAGATCAAGCGGACTTCATGGAAACACCCCTCGTTGCGATCTCGAAGACGTAAACCTCGCATTTCGGTCTTGGCGTTCATCGGGGCGAACGGCGTGCTGGACTACTTTGACACGGAGGGCACCTTCGATCGTGTAACTTTCACAAAATGCTACCAGGAGTTCGTGTACTCTTGACCGCGGAAATGTTCGACAATATCCCGGATCCAACTCCGTGTGGATCCTTGACGAAGCTACTATTCATCGTCACCCCGAGATTATTCACTACCTGCGCAGCGTCGCCGTCGTCCCCATTTTCTTGCCTGCTTATTGTCCTTTTTTCAATCCCATTGAATTCATGTTCGGATACATGAAAAAAGCGTTCCAGCGCTACTACAACGAGTCTAGCCCGCGGGACCTCACGCCATTCGTCGTGGAAACATTTCAGCGATTTGAGACGTTTCGCATGACACGCGTGTTCGAGCATTGTGGGTGTATGGTGGATGGCTACTTCAATCCGGTGGGGCCGCTTTCAAAGGAGAAGAGAACCGCTCCAGACATGGAGGATGACGTTGCGCAGAAGACGAAGTCCTAGGATTTTCAATTCAACGCTAATTAAAAATTATTCACTGCTACGTTTTCCACTGCTTGTAGTTTTTATCTTGGCTACACTTCGTGCTCAGTGTCAGCTACATTTTCGATCGCTTGAAGCGGATCAATGACGACGTCTCGTGGTGGCGGTCGTAGCTCGCTAATGAGCGCCTCGATGACCTCCTTTCGGGCTAGAAGACTGTTTCTCTGAATTGCTAGGCGCTGACCGAAAGCATCATGTGCACGCTGGAATTGATCGTTTTCAGCAATACCTGCGGCTACACAGTCCAGCGCCATGCGTGCTGATCGATTAAGTCTTGTCAGCTGCTGTTCCAGATACGTCTCTGTTGCGTAGAACATCGGAAAAATATAGTCTGGTGGGGGCTCGGAAATTGAAGCGGCTCATGTAGAGCGGTTCAAGTTGCGCGTAATGTTGTTGGCCCACATGCGCCATACCACAGCCGAGCCTTGAAATGTATCTGCCCAATGTTGTTGCAGCTGGTTGACGATGTCTTGCAGCGTGACCTCTGCTGCGGCACCCGATCGGTCGGTCTGAGGTGGTTGGATGCACGTTGCCTTGAACTCCTGCAGATCTTGAGCTTTTGTTATGGCGAGACCAAACTCAAAGACCAACAGGTGCACCGTTTGACGACCTGTGCTCTTCACCCACTGGATCCATGCCTCCTCAGACTTGGTGCTCTCGACATGGCAGGGGCCATGGCGCTTGAACCGGAACTGCATCAATCGTGGTCATTCCTCGACGACGGCAGGCTGCAGCGACCACACGTTGCCGGTCTTGACGGTTCGACCTTTGATGCGAGAGCGAAGCTGCTCAAACTGCGACGTGATGATCTCATTAAATGAGGCTCCACTCACGGTAATGTCATCGAGAGTCACGCCAGACGAATCGCGCTGTCCGATAGTCGACTCCACTATCGGTTGAACCACCAGGGTCAGCTGCTGCTGCGAGGGAACGCTAGGAGAGCGCCGGACAGGAGTACGAAAACGTTCAGGGTACGGGGAGACTCGTGTCCGCAGGGGCTGCGTTGGCGATCGATCAGGCGTCCGCCCAGCCCTCCTTCCTGGTGATCCGTCGGTTGAGGTGCGAGCAGTGTCCGTCTCCATCTTGCTAATCCGTGTGCTTCTGACGTGAAGAACGACTGTGCTGGCCTCATGAAAGGCAACCCTCTTAAATAGCATATGAAATTGGAGAGGTGGGCGGTTGCTCGGGCGATTCGAATCGGCCGAATCGGAAATTTTGACTAGAACCCACAATACGTCGACACTCCATATCTGTCGACTCCTGTGCTACATACCAAAGTAGACTGCTTATCACCGGCCCTCCGCTACAGCAAGGGACAAACGTCCAGTTCTCGACGCGTGTTGAAGACTTAGAGATCTAAAGAACCGTCGTGTCATTTAACTGCTTAGTGCATCCTACTCTATCAGGTCATCTAATCTACTTCCACCCCTATAAACCATGTGCAACTCCCTCCTATTTTTTCTTTGTTATCGACCTGCGTACCTCGCGGGGCGACGGCTCCGGGTTGCCTATTTGCCATTTCAGCATCCTAAACTACTGTAGTACTTAGCAATTTAGTTTGAGACGTCTCAACTACTGCAGTAGTAGTACTATAGTACTGTCAATTACCGGACATGGTACATTAGTAGTGCTATTAGTGGTGATATTACTACTGACTATGCCGACCTACTACAGTTGTAGTAATGCTACTGATTCAGAGTCGGAAAGTAATAGTACATCACTACCAAGCCAGAAATCTCACTACTACCAAACTCTGGGATGCAGTGCTCGCCGAGCACACCAAAAGCAGAGAAGCTATTGTGCATCAAGACAAACTACAACTATTAATACGAGTGGAACAACGACAAAAAGTGGATAAACTCTCGCTTATAGTTGTTTAAACCAAAGAAAATCATAAACTTTTGAAAACAAACCTACTGAAGTACTGGTGACGTCCTAACAAAGTTTGCAGATTTAATTCTTAAAGGGGTTAAAGGTGGTGCCAATTAACACAGCAGCACACGATGGTTGCTCTTGGTGACCAACACGTTGCTCGCCCGCGACTTGTAGCGCAACAAGCGCTGGCGAGCAAGTTGTGCAACTAAGCTTAGTAGTTTTGGTCTTGTAGAGGGAGGTCTCTCCTCATGTGGAGTTCCCGCCTAGAGGGAGGTCTTGCAGAGGTAGGTAGGTGGTAGGTCTTGTAGAGAGAGGTCTCTCTTCAAAGGACAAAGTTGGAGTACCCACTTCGGTACCCGGTTTTGGATAAGTTACAGTGCTGCGCCGCCAAGCTCAGGTCTTTCGACCTGCGAACTACTGTCAGTAATGAGCTGTTTCCCTTCACCAGCGAACAAATATGCACTTCACTAATCCTGTCCTACCAACTTTTCTGTTTTGACGTGCTGATAAGCGTCATTTTGCCTCAATAGAACCAACCGACGACACTGTGTCTGTTTTTTTTCTTCTGTCGTTTTACTCCACTTTCAATTGGAATTTATTTATTATACATAAAAGTAAACAAATTCCAATTGCAAACCTTAGGCCGTGATCGACGTTACTGTCCTTTTCACTAAATCATGATTTTCCCGGCCCCGCCTCTCCCCCACTCACTTCGCAATCTGCTCTCAAGCGCGCAACGTGACTCCAAGAACCCCATCGAAAGAAAAGATGCGCATGCAGTGCCTTGTACAGCTGGTCCTCGTACTCTTTTGTGCTGGATCCCACGCCGCAGAAGCCCTGGTGCGTTCTGAACAAGCCACCAGCTCAGCCGCAACCGCAAGGCTGCTACGCTCGCACAAGGCCGCAGCCGTATATGACACTGGGAACGCCATCACTGCAGATGGAGAAGAGAGAGCACTTAATGGCGATTATGTATCGAGACTTGCGGAAGCGGACCGAAAGGTCTGGAGGCTACGAAAATTTGACATGACGCTGTCCCAGATGCGATGGCTCGATAACGGGAAGGACCCGAAGTCTATTTTCAACATGATCGACAACGCCCATGACACATGGGCGAAAATCGACGACAGCAAGAAGACCGCGCAATGGTTCAGGTTCGTCGAGGGATACAGAGCCAAGTGGGGAACTGGCAGTTTTACCGACTACCAAATTTACCACTTGCTCTTGAGTAAAATACCGGAGGCGAAGTTAGCGACAGTGTTCCAGTCGCTGAAGCAGATCCCATACCTGAAAATGCTGGCCGAGTCGATGCAGGATTATCAACTCAAGCTGTGGGTCTCCCGGCACGAAACACCAACCACTGCCGCCAACATACTCAATGTCCCACACACCTCGGCCTTGATCGAGCGCGGTCCAAACGATGAGATCCTGAGCGCTTATACCACTATGCTTAAAAACGATGGAAGGATGCTGACGAGGAGCACGACACTTAGTTAGAAGGTTTCACATACATGCATCGTCCTCTGATTGGCCACTAATGGACGAGAATCCTCCCTTGGGAGCTAGGCGCCCCTGAAGCGAGAGCACTGGTGCACACGGCGCACGCGGGGGGGAAAGGGGGGGGCTCTGCTGGCACTTTCTTCGAGTGACGAACGTGACCCGGGCTGCAAAGAGAGCGTATTACGGGGTGGTGAGACCTGACCGCCGGACGCTCGGCCACACAAGCCCGAGCGATGTCCATGTGACAGCTCCCAGGTGACACTGGGTACCAAGCTGATTTGTCTGCGTGCGACTACGTATTGTGCGGGGAGAGGGGTCCTACCCGTCGGACGCCTGGTCGCCTGGGTCAGGCCAAGCCCATTTGACAGCTCACGAATGACACTGTGGACCAAGCTATTTTGTCTGCGCTGCCGCGAGCGGCGGCATATAGCGGCGGGGTGGTACCCGTCAGCCGGAAGGAGAGGTCTGTGGGGGACCCACGGTGACTTTACATGCAGAGTCATTGCACCGTGCCCCGTTAGAAACGAGTCCACGGGTGACGTCCATGGTCCCGACTGGTTGTCATTGCCCTCACGGGCTGCGTGTGGTCCTGGTTGGTCACCACATCGCTGGGCGTGCTGCGTACTTAATGCGCACACCACCCCCAGTACTCGTAGTGACGCGCGAGAGAATAATGTAAGTCAAAGTGGCATGCGCTACATGTAGCTGGTCGCGGCAGGTTGGTCATGTCATGGTTTAATAACCACGGCGCGGCGGGGTGAAGAAAATCGCAGTGGAAGAGTTGGATTTGGCATGTCTCGAGGAGGCGACCTTGTGTCGTCACACACAGCGCTGGAGGAGCGTTTGCTGGTGGACTGCAACACATCGGTATTGCGGAACGCAAACCGACCTTGAAAATGCAGTGGGGAAGCTTTATGCTTCGGAGGAACAGGAGCTGCTGCCGGAGCAGCTGGACAGCGTTGCTGTCCGCGGGATGTATCGCCAGAAGTCATGTGAACCGTTTCAACCATTCGGCGGGGCGTCAAGGTCTACTAGCTTGGCGTCGACGATGTATTGCTGGTCGTCGCCTAACCTAGGTTTAAGTGCACTCAGTATATCGTCAGCCTTGAAATGAATGAAAAAGAAGTCGCAGCCATCGAGCTGCAGCGCGTAGCGCTGGAGCTAGATGCGTCCGGCGGCACTGAGATGCTTCGCACGCGTGATCCTAGCTGCACCCAACGTGTCTACAGGTAAGTATCCATCAACGCTACTTCGAGGTGCAGCTGCGGAGCCGCGCCTCGATTGGCAGTCTGTACTGTTGCTTGTCGGCCGTGAGGACCCAACGCAGAACACCTTAAATATAGGTCCTGTATGCACTGGTTTGCGTGTGTACTACATCTACATGTAGATACCTGAGCTAGCTAAAGTGCGTTTTCGGGGGCTTCCAACACACGCAGCAGCATCCCTCTTGAGCGAGAACTTTCCACCTACTGCTGGGGGCTTTCCCTGAAATGGTAGCCCATCTCGATTCTGAACCGTGTCAAATTTTGCAAGTGTTCCTGCCATTTCTTCGTCCGAAAGTATATCATATTTTTTGTACCATTTGCCAATTCTGACCCCCTAAGAGCGCTGCCCGTATAGAAAAGTGATTCTTTTTTCAGACTCATTTTCCTGTGAATGTTGCACGAAGAAAAACGTGTGCCTCATTTAAAAACGGTAAGGAAAATAGGTGCTGGACCTATTTCTTTTGGGTAGAGCCGGAATATTTCACCCTTGGAGAAGCACCGCGCTCCACCGTCGACGCACGCGCATGCAATTATGCCGGTTAAGAAGCGCAAGCAGCGCGGCCCCAGCCACACCAAAGGAACCAAGAACAGCAAGATGAAGAAGGTGCTAGCAGCGCAAGCGCGAATCGAGACCGCCAAGCCTATCTCGCGTGGGGCTTACGAGATTACAGTGATGGAGGAACGCGTCTTCTCCGCGGATGCTAGTGTGCTACACGACGCAGGAGGCTTAGCGCAGAGGGCTGTCGCCTTTGGTAGTTACATCAACTAGCAGGTATGCTAGTTTGCTACTAACACGACGAATGTGGTGCTATTCAGCGTGGCAGAGTAGCTCAGCAACACCGACGAAGGGCTGGAACTCCATGCTCAGAGTGCAGCACCTGGTGATCATGGAGCAGATCTATGTGCACAAGATGGAGTGGAAGACTTGCCTGTTCTACATAATGGTGGTGGATCATCTCATGGAAACCACGCCTTTGCGGCGGTTGCAGCGCAGGCTCCACTGCCTTCTCACATGCCAGAGCTAAATGTTTCTAGTATAAATGATATTGATCTGGCCGAAGAGGAGAATCACATCGAGTTTGATGATGAGATCCTCGCGTTGTGTTTATTATGCAATGCTGTGGCGCTTGGGCAATTGGATGGAACATCCATTCGTGGCCCGAACACGGAGAATGTAGTAATTCGGACGGATTTCTTTGCAACTCTCAAAGCTCAGCGCTCACGTACAGCCTACAAGAAAACGCTACGCTGCAGTCCTGGCTCTTTTGACGCGCTTGTTATCATGTTGGCGCCCCTGTACGTCACGAAGTACGGATATCCTGCTCAAAACACGCAATATCCTTTTGATATGGGGCTTGCTGCGCTGCGGCAACGGATCCGGTATTGATGGGGGTGGTATTGGTGGAGCTTCATCCCTGCTCGGAATGTCGAGAACTGTTGCTGATATTTACATCAAGAGGCTAGAGGATCTCCTAAATGACATGATACCCGACGTCATTTATTTTCAAGCTCCCTTTGCTACTGAAGAATGGGACGCTCTGGTGGAGGGGTTTGCTCAGCGCGGCAGTGACTTTCCTGATGTTCCTGCGTCTTCGATGGCACCACTATAAAGACGCGGCGCCCACAAAATTACATGGTACGTTGGGCTAGTCTCCGACGTAGCTTTACAAACATCTTACAAGTTTCTGCATTCTTGCTGATCGATGGCCAGGGTTTTTACGACTAGAACGGGAATCTTTCGTACAACCTGCCTTGCTGCTATCGACTATCGTGGCAAGTTTCGCTTTTTCGGAGTGTTCTCTGGAAGTAACTCGGATCAGAGCATGTGGAATCAATCGCAGTTGCTGGGACCTCGGTCAAGATACATATGTCCTCCTGGATCAACTGGCTGGCCGATGCAGGCTTTACGCTATTACCAATTCTCACGGTTCCATTCGATGAGCGTCGCGGCAAGCATTTATCAAGGAAGCAAAAACGGTGGGTCGTCTTCTGTTCATTTTGTGCTGTTCGGACTAGTGAATCTCACTTTTTGTATTGTTGCTGTCGTATTTGCAGCTTCAACTATCATCTTTCCTCAACGCGCATACTAGTAGAGTGTGTGCTCGGCAAGATTAAAGGGCGCTTCAAGCTGCTCCGTGGAGTGACTGATCGCCACGAGCACACAACTAATGCTTGAATGATTTGTGCTGCCGCTATTCTTCACAACCTGCTCGTGGATATGGGTGACAAGGAAGTATTTGAGTGGAATCAAGAAGCGGAGACCCGCAAAAAGCAAGGCAAGTAATGCATGCCTTTGCTCCGTACTGGGACCGAGCGCAGGATGAGATTAACTAAGGAGAAGCGAAGCAAAACGCGTACATGGAACGCTTTTACCGGAGCCACAACGAATAAATGCAGAAGAGACTTTGCCTTGAGCGGTGCCTCTTGTGATGCGTGGGTGACCGGTGGACGAAAGAAACTTATTCACTGCCACGGCGGGGCTGTTGCTTCATTTCCGCAAAAAGTTCCGTCGGAGACGCAGCCATTAGCTGCAGGCTCATCGTACTTTGGCGAAGCGATTCACTGGCCTCCTTCTGTGTCACTAAAAACGAAGCTTGGCTGCTGGTAGCAGCATCGATTGTTGAAGCCAGCTTAGCTACGAGCTGGTTCATGTCAGCACCGGAAGATCTGCCTGGTACAGGTTGCTGTCGAGCCGTCAAAATTCGTTCGATAGATCTAAAGCCTGCGTGAAGCGAATCTGCCATCACGTCCACCGGTCGGTTCGAGCTGCGTCGATTGTAGTTCGAGGTTGACATGGCGCTGACTTTGGCTTCGGAACGCGCCTGACTTGATGCGTCGGAGCACTCGGTGTCAGAGTCAACGCTATCCTCTCCATTTTCTTTTTCGTTGTCGCTCTCGACTTGTTCTCGCGATAAAGTCGACTCAATAATTGCCTCACCAGTGCACCCTGGTATTCCCGAAAACACATCGTACAACAATGGACACAAGGCCTGAGTTCTTTCACAAGCGTATCACGATACTTCAGGTCCACGTCCATGAGATCACACGTCAAGTTTTCGTGGATGCCCCTCGAAGAGTAAATGAAGAAATTGCGAGGCATTTCAGGGAATTTACGCTGCTCAGCTTCATCCTCAAATTCTGATGCGGAGTCTAAAGCAGCATTCCCGGTTGCAAGCAGGCACGATCGCTTGGCCCTGTAGCCGCTTCGAACAGCATTGATTATATTCTTGAACTGGTCGATGGTCGCTTCGCGCGGCAGCTCTCCTTCACCCCATGCATTCTCGATGAGAGCTTGCTCTAGAAAAGTGTGAACTGTTGCCTCCCAGTTGGCACGGATCAGATTCGTGTCAGCTGTCGTTGCAGCAAACTTCTTCATGATGCGCGGGGAGTCTCCAAGGCGAGAGCCGTGCCAAGCAACCGTCCACCGCATAGGGCGAGTAGGCTCTGCCGAGTTCTTCGTTGACGACTTCTTCGCCGCCCTTTTCTTCGACAGGATCTTTTGACCCTTGTTCTTCTTCTTGCTGGTCCTGGATGACTTCGTGGTCTTGATTTTCGGCCTAGATTCGCTACTCTGACGCTGCGATGAGACCTTGGCTAGGGAACCCGTACGTCTTTGCTTTTCCTTCGGGGGCGGGTCCAGGGTATCGCTGCTAGAGTCGTCCCCACTGCCCCCATTCTTGGCGTGCGCAGGAGCATAGGGGTTCTCAGACCAGTCATTTGGATTCATCTCTACCCCACAGATAGTAGCACGGCCCGTATTCGCAGTAGGGGGTCGTTCAGCGCTGGTGTCGATGTAGCGGTGTGTTGTGAGGGCGTGCCGACAGGGTCATCGAACCGTCTGGGCGTCAACAGATTCATCTCCTCAAGCTGGAGACGAAGGTGGTGGGCGCGCGCTTGTTGTTGGAGTGGAACGAAAAAAAACTACGAAGATGGCAGGTATGATGTCTGACGGGTTGGGAAGAAAAGCAAGCTTGCGAGCTCGGGCATGCCGCTAATTTATACCACGACGTTTTTTTCTTTGACGGAAGAAATTGGCAGCTGAAAAATCAATCGATTATCTGTTCGGACAGCGCTCTAATAACACGCTTTGGCATATGTCGATACAAGTTGTTCGTGGGTCCAGACAGAGCCAATCACCACTCTTAATTTCCTGAAAATGGGGAATGCCAAAACTAAGCTGGTAAAATCCACACAAATGGAATGAAGACCTGGCAGCCCCCAATTTGAATAGCCCGTTAATGCAATGACCACGGATCCCCACGACATCGTCAGCATAAGTGTCGGTACTTACATTGCATATTGATCGTTGGCAATCAGTGTCAGCGTGTACACCGTGTTGCCTCTTCGCTGGCGATCGTCTAATGATGCTACGCGTGCCGGTGATGATAGCGACCCATCAGTACGGCGCCAATATTTATCGCTGTGATGTCCACTGGTTGAACACTTAGAAGGCCTGCCCAAGACGAGTAAGCGAAGGCCCCAGAGAGAGAATTGAGTGTCTCGTTGTGGACAGGATTTTACGCGCAATGCACCGAGGCGTCCAGCGGAGCGTCGTTCGGCCTTACCAAGCATACGTAGGCGGCGTCGGCGTGATTGATGAGCAAAGAACAATGATGGTTTAGAACAGCACCCCCGTGGGCGACATGGTAGACGTACCGATCGTGACATCCAGCAGACCGTCGTTCGGTCTCACCGAGCATTCGTACTACGGTGGGCGGCGACGCCGTGGACAATGAACAATGCGGATCGTGGGAAACTTGGTAGTTGTAGTGTTCGTGGTGTCCAGGCGACCGTCGTTCAGTCTCAATGAGCATCCGAGCGAACGTGACGTCCTGCATGCCGCCACTCGGCCCATCGATAATTCTTGCTACATTCGGCAATGCCGCCGTACACATCTAATGATGAATTTAGAACAAGGTCTCGTGAGAAAATGACGAATGTTGTGTACCGTACTTGCAGTACAGCATCAGACGGTCTCATCGAGTATTGTGGCATAATGAGCGATGAATCCGTTGGCAGTCAGCCGTGAAGCCGCATGAATGATATCCACCTGCGTCGGTCTTAAGATTGAATCGGCTGTCTTCTAGTTGCGAAATGTAGACGCCTGGTTTATTTGCGACAGTGGGCGTGAGCACAAATGAAATATGGGACTCGGATAAAGTATCGCCGAGATGTACAGCCCGGTGTGCACATGCCTCAGCAATCAGGCCAGCAAACTGTTGCGAAACCTGGGGTAAACTCGAAGAGGTAAGTTGATTAACGAGAAAATTGAAACGACATGCAAACTACTGCCCGAAGCTTTCTGCTCTTTCTCCTACTGTAGTGTCCTTCATGCAGTTGTGGACGCGTGTCAGCGTCCACTGCCTGGTCGAGCTGCGTGCCGCGGGCGAACGATCTTCAGGCTGCGTGCTTACAGGGTCACCTACTGGCCTATGGTGACACGCAGCCATTGCCATTGGCTCGTGTCATCAGGACGGAGCCGAAGTGACGCTCGTAGACAACCAGAGCTTGTCCGTAATTAGCCGACACAAACAGCCAACACCACGGTGATCACCATATAGACCCCATACGAGCCTAGCCCGTCGCAACAACCACGAAGCTGCTCGTACAGCAACGCAGACCGCAGTTAGCTCGTTGTCGAAATTAGATGGCAGAGCCCACACAAGACTACTCCGACGGCAAAATACGACGCTCTCGATTATCAACAAGAACGCGTCGTCCAACTCACGAGCCACCGCCAAACAAGATTAAATCGTCGTCATATCATAGCAACTCACGAGAGGCGGACTCGTCGTCGAAACCCACAAATCCCCCCAAACAAGATACGTTGACGATGTCACAAAGGGCAACAACAAGGCTGGTCGTGCAACAACGCCGAGCATGGTTATCGCGCTCTAAAATTCACACGTCGTAGCCCGCTCAATGCCGAAATCACATACTGTAATACCTCATCGGAAGCACAAAGCTGCCGATACAATAATAAGACCGAGAGGAACTGGTCGCCAGATCCACAAGGCTGCTCACGCAGCAACACGAACGATAATAGCTTCTTGTCAATCACAAACAGTACTTCTCTGGTCCACCTCAGTATGGCCCATGAGGTTTTTCTGTGGACCACCTAAAAATAACAAGGGTATTTGATTGGCTTGGTTTACAACTTTCACTTGGCGCCTAAACTGAAGGGTTGGTGAGCTTAACTTTTGGCGCGCTTTCACAACCGCCAACCAGTACATCCCGCGCTGTATCCAAACTACAGCTCACTTTTCTTTTCACTTCAAACGTCCCAGCCAGCCCCAGCATGCCCCGCGGCCCGCACCAGAAGGACGTACCGCCGCAGGTCAAGGTGGCCGTTGCACTGTACCTTGCGCACCGGTCAGTCGGCGGCCGCCTCCCGCGAGGTAGCATTGCGGCGGCTA
>JAHQIV010000893.1:0-15278 GCA_030463285.1 Phytophthora europaea
ACCACACGTTCAAGGTGCCGGCCGACGACCCGCAGTGGCCCGACGTGAGCTGGGGCTACCGACTCGGCCACGCCGTGGCCAAGATCAAGGCCAACCTGGAGGAGCAGGCCATGACCCCGCGCGAGATGGCCGACCTCCGGAAGCTCAACTTCTTCGAGGCCGGACTGTCCTTCGAGATCTGGCGCGACGCGCTCATGCCGGCGCTGGAGCTGTACCCGACGCTGTTCGACGGCGACGTGTTCATCCCGGAAGACTTCGTGGTGCCCAGTGAAGCTCCGTGGCCCGAGCGCGCGTGGGGGATGGAGCTCGGATACATCGTGGGAACCATCAACTCCCGACTCATCTTCCGCGAGGAGATGCAACAGGACAAACAGCGGCTCAAGGAGCTCGGCTACGCGTGGGAGTCGCTCTTCGGCAAGTGGGCGAAGGAGCTCCTGCCGGCGCTCAGAATATACAAGACCAAGCACGGCCACTGCGACGTGCCGTCCTGGTGGGTGGTGCCTACGAACGACACGACCTGGCCCAAGGCTCTACGCGGCTATCACTTGGGGAAGCATGTGGTTCGAATCAGACGCAACGGCCGCTCCAGTACGGACGCAATTGACGTGCTACCGGAACTGGAGGCCATCGGCTTCAAGTTCAACGCCTTTGAGAGTTATTTCGTCGACCGCGTACTACCGGCGTTAGAGGTGTATGCCGAGATCTTCGGCGACACTCACGTCCCCCAAGGCTTCATCGTGCCATCGGAGAGTAGATGGCCGCAACCGTCTTGGGGAACGAAGCTGGGCCACACCGTGCGCAACATACGCAATCGCCACCAGCACTCGCAGCAGGTCGAGATGTATCGCGATCGTCTCGAAGAAATCGGTTTTGTGTGGAGTATCTACAAGTCCTCGGCTGCTACTAAACGCGACATTGTCGACCCCAGTGTCAAGGTGTTTAAAGAAATCAACGGCGAGGACGCGGAGGTGCCGCGGAATTTCGTAGTGCCCGTGGGCGATCCGCGCTATCCAGAATTGGCCAAAAACTTTGAACTGGGCGCGTGGCTTTTCCAGTTCAATCGACGAGCAAACGGACTGCTTCCGTTCCAGACACAAGAGGGCAAGAAGAAGGTGGCATCTGCAACCGAAAAACAGCGTTTTCCTCACCCTCTCGGTGGAGGAAAGCTTACGCCCCATGCCGAACAGTACTGGAAGGATGTGTTGCTGGCCGCATTCCAAGCCTATGCAAAGCTGCATGGCAATTGCGAAGACATGGACGGCAGTTTTGTCGTGCCAAGCGAAGACCCTTATCCTCAGTCAGCCTGGGGTCTCAATCTGGGCCTTCGTCTGCGGCACTTGCGCCACGGTAATCGCTATGCTAAGGAAGTTGCCAAGTACAAGGACGAACTTCTCGAGCTTGGTGTGTTGCTTGATGGAGAGGGCCTATCCACGGAGCTGGACGATGATGATGATTATGATGATGATGACGAAGACGGCAGTGATTTCGATGATGATGAAGACTACGATGAAGGCGAAGACTTGGACGGTGAGGATGAAGACGATTCTAGCAGCGATGAGGATGAACAGCGCCTCAATTAGTGTTCGCTATGAAGCGCGTTGTGTCCCGAAAACTGCTTGAACAAGACGGATGAGCTGCGTTTTTGTGTCGATGTAGACTTCACCACCTGGGTTCAGGCGATGTGACAAAACTTGTGGAACGTTTATCCGTGCTGGATTCCGCTCCGTTGCGCCAGCGCTAGAGCTGTGTAGGATTTTTGAGAGAAACAAATATATTTTGACCAAGCGCTGCAAGACATCGATGTGCGCTAACTATGCTACACTCTCCCTCTTTCTGTACACTTCACGCTAGGCGAGCTCCATGTCCGTCGGCCGTCGACTGGATGCGTCTACAAGCTGCGGCATGTACTGTGTTCGATGTGTGGAGAGAATGCCTTCAATCCGATCCACAGTTTGCTCGATTGAGCTAATGCGTGTCGAGTGCTGTGTTAGTGTGGCCAGCAGGGTATCGTGTTGCTGTGCCAGGAGCTGCTGAGTGGATGTGATCCGGTTGAAGATCTCGATGCATGACGAATCGAGACTCTGAAACTGGGCAGGAGCTGGCTGCTGCGTGGTGGTCACGCTATTCGAGTCTGGAGAAACGAGATCGGCGATGCTGAGCTTTGAGGTGGACCTGTTGGAAGACTTGCTCAAGGCAGAGGGCGCCAGTTTTGCAGTCGGTTGGGAAGATGATGTCGGCAGCGGAGGCTTCGGTCCTGATCGGCGCAAGCTGCCACGCTGGCTACTACGTAGGCTGCCGCTTGAAGACACGCTGGAAGCGTTTGATCGCGGCAGCGTGACGCGAAAGTCGCCGTCTTCGACTTCTTCCGGTACACTTTGCAGTGAAGCAGCTCGAATTTCCGGGAATGGTGGGCTCGATTCTCGGCGATTCGCTGACGCATTCCGCTTTTGCTTGACGGATGGCGGAACGGGCGAGGGGCCTTTGCCTTGCAGAAGTTTTTCAGCAGCTGAAGACACGTAAGATAAAACCTCCATGGCGCGCAGTGGCAGCTTCGGCTTTGGAATCGGATCCATGACGAACACTGAGCCGATGACGATTCCTGTGTCGGGATCGCAGATTGGAGTCGTCGCGTAGAATCGGATGTTGGCTGAGCCCTTGACAAGGGGATTATGGCTGAACCGCGGGTCCTTTGACGCGTCCATGATAATTGTAGGCAGAGGTGTCTGCAGGAGCTGCGAGCAAAATGAAATCTCACGCGGCAGCTCAGCCTGTGCGATACCGAATCGAGCCTTGTACCATTGCCGTGTCTGGTCCATGAAAGCCACCGCAGCCACGCTGCACTCCATAACCTGGCGTACAAGCTCGCACAGCGCGTCGTATTCCTTCTCTGGATCCGTGTCTAGCACCTTAAACCTCGTCAATATTTCGCGTCGGTGACCTTCGTAGATCTCAAACTGTTCCTCTTCCGGAAGAAACTCAATCACGTCGGTGGCTGGGATAACGGGAGTTCCACGCCGACTGCCGCGCTGACTTGCCGGGATCAGGCCACCACTGCCACGAAGGCTACTGGTGTCGCTTCTTTCACTGCTTACGTCGCTCCAGTTATCGCTACTCGAGAAATCCGAGAAGCGACTGCACATCGACGTGCTGGTGCTGGCCGTCTTCCCACTGTCACGGAATGTACACGTCCTCTTCACATCGGGCTGTTTTTTCTCTTCTTTTTTTTGTTCTTCTTCTTCTTGGGCTTCCACCTCCACTTTGTCGGACTTTGAAACTTCGATCACGGGGGTGCTGGCGTTGAGGCTGTCGCTCTCAGCTAGCAACATCGCCTTGTCGACGCAGTCGAAGCACAGACGCACCGATACTTCCAGCGTCGGGGTGACGCTCACCTTCCGTCGCCGGTAGCAGTTGGAGCAGACGATCTCGCCGCAGGAGCGACAATGGCGCTTGATGGAGAACGGGCGGAACTTGCGCGCGCAGTAGAAGCAGTTGGGCCGCTCCTCCATCTTGACCCAGTTTTCCTTGCCCAGCAGTCGCACCGACGACAAGGTGGCCTTGTCGGTCATGATCATCTGAAGTCGCTCCTCCTCATTCACGTGGTTCGCTGACAGGCCTCGCGGACGACGCGTTCGGGCGACCATTGTACTAGTCAACGACGAAAATACTCGACCTGAGTCCGAGTCAAGAGCAAAAGTGCGCAGGCAGCTTGGCAACCGACGAGACGAACGCGAAAGAGAGAGAGAGAGAGCGTTTTATCAAGTGGCCAGCCGCATGGAGATGCCGACGATGACCAGGGCCCGGGAGTATCCGGAGCAAACACGGCCTACCCCCGGAGCTTTCGGTTGCAGTTTTCTGTCAGTTGGGGCTCCGGCTGGCCGAGTTCTTGGCCCGTTGTCGTGTCAAAGTAGCTCTTCATCCACGCACGCACCTTCTGGGCGTCGAGACCTGTGCCAGACGGTTCGGGCAGTCTCGTACCGGCAATTGACTGAAAGCTCCACATAGCAGACATGGCTACAGACTAGTCAGAATTTAGTGTTGAGATTTGTATCGGACCAAGGAGTCAGCATCTGTGACGTGTGACGACGCCACATGGACCCAACAGGCGGTGGATGCGACTCCGGCTGGCACGGAGGAGCTGGCAACAGTATCCGCTGAATGCTCGCCGAGGAGCTGAGTCGCCCTGAACGACAGGATCCTAGTGAATTCATCTGCTCGAATGGAGCAGCACAGCGTGAAGTCCGCAGCGTTGGAGTCTTCGCTCTCCACATACCGATACCATACTTACACTTACATGCACACGAACGTGGCATCGATCTTTGCTTATGCGCGTCCGAGCGCTCGTCACGAAGCAAAGACGCGCATCGGCAACGCGAGGAACGTGTTGAGCTGACGCAGTTGCGGTGCTTGCAACGTGCCGACGACGTCGAGGCAGGCCTTTGCTTTGCTTGAAGTGCTGACAGCGTTGACTCTACGGCGTGTCGAAGCCGGACGCAGCGACTGCAGTGGCATGGCAACTTGCGCTTGCTTGCGGCTCGTTGGCGACACCCTATCCTAGCATCACGTCAAACGTCGCTGCGAGGTGGTGGGTTCGCGTCTCTCTCGACTTTATTTCGTGGCCGTAGCATGGGGACTCGACGGCCATCATCCTCCTGTGGCAGAGTCCCCACGAAGCAACGGCAGACTCTGCCCGATGAGCAGCGCCAACGACCATTTGCTCACGCCACCCACATGCTCGGAGTATTCGCGCAGCTCAGCCCCGTTCCGCAGACGGATGGCGGGCACGCCGCGGTTCGCGCTATTCGTGATGACAATTTGGTGGTCAACTGGCACTCCGGTGCGGGTTTCAAGCTGCTGCTTCAAATGCAGCACCGAGTCATCAGGTCGAAGGCGCAACTCCACGCGTGCCGGTGCTTTTGCCACCGCGTGGTGCCCGCCGACCTCGTCTGCCCCGGGCAGATGCAGGCATTTAACACTGACGATGACGAACTGGTCACTGCTATCACCGTCTCCATTAACTCCGCTTGCCCCCCTGCTTCCGAGGTCCTCTACCGAGACTAACTGGAGATCGGCTGGGGCGATGGCGGGGTCATTCTTGTCGGATGTCCCTGGCTTTTGATGGGCAAGCAGCAGCAGCTTCTGGTCAACGAGCTGCTGTTCGAGCACCTGGATGCGCTGTCGCTGCCGATCCGCAATCACGTCGGCGCGGGTCTTGCGGGACGTTTCGAATGGTGGCGGGTCTTGGTTGGTCCTGGGCTGTGTCTTGCGCTTGGTTGTTCTCGCATCCTGAGGTCGAGGCATCTCCTTCGCACGCTCCTTCTGCTTCGAGCGGAGTGTTACGTGCGACCGTGGCTTTGTCTTGGAGCTCAGGGACTGCGGATTGTGGTCTTTCTGACTCTGTCGGCCTCGTCGCTCTTGCTTCTCCTCCTGCGTTCGTCTGTGCAGCACTGCGAGATACTGAACAATCGGTCCTGCCGAATCGATCGTTGGCTTTGCGACCGAGCTCATCTGTCGCTTCGACGGCATTGAAATCGAGCGCCACCGACCGAACCGCTCGATTGCCTGCAGGAATGCGAGACCGTCGACCTGTTTGGTACTTTCGCCTCGATCACCCCGTAGTTCTCCATCCTCGTGTTGCACTCGAAAGCGCCTGACGAGGTGTGTCAGCTCGGGCTTCGAGCTCGTGAACGGCAGCGTCCGAACCATCCGCTCGAAGCTTTTCGCGTCTACCACCAGCGAAGCCGCTTTGTGTGGACGCTGCATCGCACGAAGACGCTGTTCGAGGTAGCGGTTCACGTCTCGAGCCACCCCACGCCACTTGGGTTTGTTATCCTCCTCCTCATCACTGTCGACCCAAGCCTTACGGACACGCATTCTGCCGGCATCTGTGCCGCGCTGCACAGTGCTTGCATCTCGGAGGCAATCCAGCAATTTCTTAATAACTCCTTCGCACGCCGGGTCATCGGTCGAAGCGGTCAAATGTGCTCTGGTGGTGGATGATGCGCCGTCGGTGCTGCCGTCCACGATGGACTTCAGAACTTTGTTGTGCAGTGGATTTCGGCGCAGCAGCAGCGAGTGGAGCACCCTCGCGCCGTCGCTTTGGGTCTCGAACGCATGCCACTCGATGGGGATTTCAGGGAGGTCGTTTTCGGCGGCGTTGAGAACTTCGAGCGACGTCAACTGTACCAGCTCCTTCGGTAATGCCTGTAAGCAGTTGTCGTGCACGTCAAGAATCCGTAGCTGAGTGCACTCTGTGATTCCCACTGGGAGTGTTCGTAGCTGATTGCACTGCAGCTCGCACACTCGCAAAGCTGGCAACGCTCCGAAAAATCCTTCAGGGAGCTCACGCAGACCGTTGTTCTGGAGGTGGAGAGATTGGCAGCTTGCTATAACCAGCGGTAACCAATCCACTACGCTTCGGAGACGATTGCCACGCAGATCAATGGTGGTGACACTGCTATTCCGATTCGGTGGGGGTCCTTTGCCTTCTGTATGGACGACAACAAGGCAAGGAGCCACTCGAAGTTGATTCTGCGCGAGCGAGATGGCCAAAAGTCCCTCCGGCAGCGGATAGGAAGCCAGCGATTCACCCGCGAGTTGATTCTGCGATAACGACAGCTCTTCCAACCTGATCAACTCGGTGATTCTGCTTGGTAAGCTTACGAGGTGGTTTTGATGGAGAATTAGTCGACGCAGCGTTCCGAACAACACGTGAATGTCTTCAGGCAATGTGGGGAGAGAATTGGCGTGCAAATCCAGAGTCACCAGGCGACTTCGGCCCTTCCAGTGCTGAACCACTTCCCCACGAATTGTCCGCAGGGAGTTCCTAGAGAGGTCAAGCGTGGTCAGACTTGGAATGGCCACGAGCGCGCTGGGCAGAGAGGTCAACTTGTTTCCGCTCAGGCGGAGGTCTGTGAGGACTTCAAGTTGACTCCACATCTCGTCAGCTTGGGCAAAACTTGCATCACGCAGTAAATTGTCCGACAGATCCAACCTTCGGAGGGTTTGCAGGGTTCCCAGCGTCGATGAGATGGTCACAATCCGATTATCACGGAGATCCAAAACCTGCAACTCTCTCAACGAGCCTACAAAGTCCGGAATCGATGACAGCACTTGTCCCGAAAGCGTCAGCTCACGCAGCAGTACCAGTGCAGCGCCTAGTCGGTGCTTAATACTCTCATCGCACTGCAGCCAACGACTGAATCCTGCTGGAGTTTGTAGGACCCGGAGATGTTGTAACTCGGATTCTAGGAGCACGCTGGCGGAGCGTATCCGTGCCTGTGCACCAGGGATTTTCGCCAGTAGCTCACGTTTACGAGCAGCTAGCTCAGCCAGGTGGCACCTCGCAGTGTAGTTCTCCAGTAATTGCTGAATAGCTTCCCCGCGGTCAGCATCTCTCACTGCCAAAGAGTCAAAGCCCCACATCCGCTGCACGAACCGCACAAACTCGGCGTCTTCGGTGGCATTGGCATCGCTGACGGAGAGATGAAACTCGATCAGGCCCTGAAGCGTGATTGCATCGGACCCCACGACTTCGAGCCAGGCCTCAGCAGCTCGTACTTCTTCAGTGGGGCAGTGACTGCGCTGCAGTTTGATGGCAGCTTGGATGTGGTGGACTTTGGTGTGATCTGGAGGAGGTCGGTAGCCCTCCCCTCTTCGAGTGTCAGCGAGCTGCTCGAACACATACCTCACGAGTGTCGCCCGCTCTAGGGGGAGGCTGCGTAGCAACGCCGTAAAGTCCTCGGTGACGATGACAGCTTCAGGGTGTCTTGGGTCACTGCAGTGCTGCAACAATAGTACGTAGTCAGCGTGTTCAATCGGTTGTGCGTCTGCTGCGTCCGACTCGTTCAACAACCACAGAAGTTTCTCCACAGACACGGAGCGTTCTCGACTCAACTGCCGCTCAAAGTCGCGCATGCGAACGCCATAGAGCTCCAAGCGAAGGCGGAGGTTCCCCACCAAGACGAACAAATCGCGACAATACGCTCGAAAGCGCGCCGTGCCCAACACTTCCTGCAGACACTGCAACTTGGGTCCGAGCTCACAAGCTTCTGCTGGCGGCAGTCGCGTCGCGCTCGATCCGTCGCCTCTCTCCGCTGCGAGTGCGTTGCGCTTCCGTTCATGCGTTTGAATCTCCCGTTCGAGGTTCTGGACGTCGTCGTTGAGCTTTGCCGAGATCTCGGCGAGTGCGAGCCACCGCTCCAACGATCCGAGTTCGACCTGAGCTGTCGCATCCGTGATCGATGATCGCCGTCCGTGGGTGCTACAAAGCGAGCGAAGCGCTGCCACGCTGGACGTGGCGACTACATTCCGTCCACGATCGCTGGAGTCGCTGGGTTTGGCTGACTGGGGACGGCGAGAGTAGAGCAGAAGCTCCGGCAGACTGCGGAGCGAGTTGAGCGCCGAGATTTCGGCTGGAGACCGCTTCAATGGAACTGCATCGGCCTTCACCATTGTCCGCCAAGGTCGGTACATATAAATGTATCGGAGACCGTGCAATGGCAGAATCGTCGTTTCAAGATCGTCCGACCCCTCTGCTGCTCGCCATGGGGATGGCAAGTTCGCGAGTGCAGACTTCGAGTCACAGCTCCGCGTCCAAGTCACTGTCGTGGCAAGGACTGCAATGCGGAATGCACTACTCGAAGCAAGACTTGACGCTGTGGCCGCAGCTGGAGCCTCTGGCTCAGTGGTTCACAGCACAAGACACTCGACGTCTCCGTCTCCGTCTTCACAGCAAAGCGGGATCGACAGGTTTGCTGACGCTAAACGAGTTCCTTCAGTGGCTCGACGTTGGAGGCAAACGACTCGCGGGTGGCATCCACCGAGGGACGAAAGCTTCACGCCCGGAAGTCTCCGATGTCATGACGCCTCCGGTGCGTGGGAACCAACAGCAAGAGCATCAGTTCGACGACGCGGAGCTTAGTGCTACGGACCCACCGCCGATCTTGGAGAAACACCTGCACCACATTTTCCTGACGTTTGCCGACGGACGGGGCGATCGCCTGTACGCACTCGAGTTCCTAGCTGCGATGGTGGTGACCTCCCGCGCGATCTGGGACTGTCACGAGAAGCTGACGCTGTTGCTGGAGCTTTTCCACGACCCCGCAACTTCCAGCAGCAAGGCGATGGCATACGCAAGCGCCCAACGTCTTAAGGAGACGGACGTCGCGCGCATGCTTTTGTGCGTTATGAACGGCGTGGGTCGAGCATCGCAGGGTGTGGCTCGAGTCTGGCAGACGCACGAGCTTCGCGTGGCTGCATTTGCTCGACAGAGCGCTTACCACTGCATGCAGAGCATCGTGAGCTCGCGTTTGGAGACACTAGCGTCTCGATTGGATCCGTCGACAGCCAAGAGCGTGTCGAGTGAAGAATTGAGGGCGTACGTGGCTGCCACGCCGGCATTGCACCAGTTCTTGGCTCTCTTCTCAGGCGAGGAGCTCCGCAACCCGCTCACCTTCGAGCCTAGTCCGTCTCATTTCTCGCGCCAAACGAAGCTGTACGAGACGCTATTGCGTCGATACGTGACGTTCGAGGGCCGTCAGGAACGCCGTCGAGATAGCGCCGCACTGTTGATCCAGTCCACTTGGAGACGTCGATGCTCGCGGTTTGACGCGCAACGCCGCGCCCAAGACCGAGTGGCACAGCGACACAAATCTGCAGCACAACTTCAAGACTTTTTCAAGCACCGACGCGTTGCTCGAGAACTCGAGGCTCGGGCAGAGATTGAGCGAGCTGCGCTTAACGGCGGCGTGTTTGCTGCTGGCTCTGGTCCGAGCATCGGAATCGCGGCAGCGAATACTCGAGACAAGACTAAGGGACCTAACGCTGGAGCCCCCGTTCGACTCATCGGGGCTTTCGTGAACCTCAATGCGAAGCTTACAACGCTGGCAGCATCGTCCACATTCGCGTTGGGCGTGCAGGACGACGGTCACTCGATGTTCGCCTGGGGACGGTGTCTTCCCCGCCTATATGCCGATCAAGATGACAGCGCGAGCCAGGTCTGCCTCACTCAAGCAACTCCACGCCGACTGCAGGTTCGACTGCCAACGCGTGTGGTCGAAGTGGCTTGTGGCTTACGACATGCTCTTGCGCTCACGGAAGATGGTATGGTGTTCTCCTGGGGCTTCAACGACCACGGACAACTGGGTCACGGATCAGCGGAGACTCTGGCTGCCCGCACTTCCGGTCGAGTACGCTACGCATCATACTACGATGAGCGCACAGGTGAAGACGAGGAGTTCCTGGCAACACCAACGAGACTGCTGTACTTCGAAGGCTGCGCCGCACAACAGGCAGAACCCATTCCTGTAGCGCACGTGTGCAGCGGAGACTACTATTGCATGGCACTGAGCCGCGCCGGAGACGTCTTCACTTGGGGCGAAGCATCTGAAGGTCAACTAGGTCATGGCGAGACGCACGAATTCTATCAGGTAGCGCTCGCTGACCGGCACATGGTCAGCTCGGCCTACACTTACTTGGCACAGCCCGAGCCTGTGCTAGCACTGAGCGACGTGCGGATCACCCAAGTTGCGTGTCGAGGAAACCATTCTGCGGCTTTGAGCACCGAGCGAACTGGTTCTAGGCTCTTCGAGTGGGGGAACTGGGGCAGGAGACGCGGCGTAGACAGCGAGCACGCCTTCGTGCCTGAAGAAACTATCGGAGTAACAGCTCTACGTCTCCGTCAAGTGGCCGTCGGGGACCAACACATGCTGGCTGAAGGTGCAAGTGTCTGGATGAAGCTGGCAACGCGCACGAATGGCCCAGTCCAGGCTCTCGAGCAGGGAGAGGACGAGACTGGTATCTTCGTGGAGCCTTTGGCGGGGTCATCCAGCTCTCTTGCCGCTATTGAGAGTGATTTCGTGGCCAACGCAACCTCCTGGATCTGCTGTCTTGTCGATCTTGATGTCGACGACGTCGATGAAGATGAAGACAATGGAAAAGAAGATTCTACTGATGAATCGCCTTCTCGCCCTGGAACTGGAGCCAGCACCAATGAGGCTGACCAGGGCGTGCTGTGGCAGAAACGAGCACAGCGATTCGCGTTGAGTCTCGATCGACTGGCAGATTTTGACCCGCGCTCGTTGCGCTTGCTGGCCAGTGCATCCGGAAGCTCAAACAATGCCGCAAGTACGTTCGCACAGAGTGTTGATCAATGGTTACGGGGTCGAGTAGCAAACAGACTGGTAGCCATGCCGCGCGGCAGGCCTGCCGGGTTCTACGTGCACATTCGCCTTCCCTTGAATTTCAGCAGCAATAGTTCGGCCTCCAGACCTGGAACGAATAGCGGAGACTCTCGAAGCGATGGAGCTGGCGATGACGATGAGCTCAGTGAGAACGCTCCGGCCTCTGGGGTGGTGCTCGAGTTGGCAGTGAGCGGGTCGAACACGGCAAAACATGCCGTCGGACGTCGTGGATTCGCCACACACGTGTTTCATCCGGAGATGGAGGCGGCGGCCAAACGTCTGAAGCAGCAGCAACTTCGCGCACGATCAGTGACTAAGAAGAAGCCCACGGTCGCGCCGACGGAGATGAACAGCATTTTTGTGCTGGAGATCGACCAAAGTGTGCTAGCACCACTGGCTTCCGTCGCCGCGGGGAATGATCCAACTTCATCGGAAGGAATAGGAGGTCCCATCGGAACCGAAAGCGAGGCGGAGCTGGAAGCTGAAACGATTATCAGCGAGATCGGACATCGCGTTCTCGAACTCCAGGAGGCCGGGGCCCTCGCGGTGCTCGTTGTGCTCGATTTGTTTGATGCCGACGCGTTTGCGCTGCAATTCTCTGAGGACTCGGGGGTGTTTGTTCCGGTGTTCATGGTCACGAAACAGACTCAAGCCGTCGTCGTAGGCTCTTACGGAGACGGGAGCTCCGTATCGGAGCCCGACGAAGGAGACTCTACACGTCGTACCTCGTGGACCGTCCAAGAAGTTCTGGATCTCGTTCTCACGTCGCCCAGCACTCTAACACCACAACAAGGTGGCGCAAGCCCCCCACGTCGCCCCTCCATGCAGTCCTCCGTGCCTTCACTTTCGTTGCAGCCACCGCCGCCACTTATGGCTCGGTTCTTCTATCGCACAGACACGGCTGCAGCTAGAGCGCGCGGTGCATTTGCGAATGGAGCGGCTGCGGTGATGTTTGTGGAGAATGAAAAGTCGTCGGAACCCGCCCAGGCAGCACTTCGACGATCGCTTGCTGTGGCTCTGCCTACACATGCCACTAAAAGGCACCAACTCGTGGGGTTGATCCCGCACGAACATGGCCAACGACTACGAGCTGCGTCTCGCCTGTCTAGCCTCCAGGAACCTCCGAAGACACTGTCTAAATCGCTGGTTAAGCAGTGGTCACTGTCCGGGGCTACGTCAACGGCTAGTGCTTCTGACAACTGCGAGCTTGTAGCCGAGGTGCAGTTTGAATTGCGCACCGGAGGCACGACGTATGCGTGGGGCGATGCTGAGAATGGAAGATTGGGCTTGGGAGAAGTCCCAGGAGCTGAAGTCTCCACAGACGCACAGGATGCCGAGCCCCCGCTTTTCCAAGACGGGTACGAGGCTCTTACCGATGCCACCTACAGCTTCGTCGCGCAGCCGACACGGATCCCAACTCTTGCAGGGGTGGAGCTCAAGCACCTCGCATGCGGAAGTGCACACTCGCTAGCAGTGACAAAGCGCGGCAGGGTTTTCTCGTGGGGACGAGGTGCACGAGGACAGCTTGGCCATCCTGTCAACTCATCCACTACTTCGACGACTACCGCATCACCTACCGATGAGTGGACTCCTCGAATAGTTCGCGGAATTCGTTACGAGAGCGTCGTGCAGGCGGTTGCTACAGATCAGAGCTCACTCTTTCTGTCAGAGATTGTTCCGTCCGCCGTGTACGAGCTGCGACGGCGCCAAGTCGCACAGCTTCGAGTCATCGCTAAACAAACCAAGTTTGATACATGCCCTGCAACAGATGAATAATGACATTCAGTGGTCCAGTAAATGAACTTGACTTTGTTTTGCTGAAGTTGCACAGTAGAGATCGTCCTATCTAAGACTTAGTTTTGCAGCAACTCGCGCAGCCTCAGCACCAAGTCTAGACAGCGCGTAGCTTGCTCTTCGACAAGATTCACAGCAGCGTCAGATCCTATGCCACCCAGCGCCAAAGCTGAGCGCGAAGTTCGCCGTTCTAGCAACTGCGTGAGGCGGTCTTCAGCCGCACTCCCACTCCGTCCGAAGCTGCCGTTTTCGTCAAGCCTCGGCGGACTCGCCGATCCCAACCGCGTCGATGAGAGCGCTTCCCCTCCACCTTCCGACTCCTGTGGCAATACGTAGAGCTTCACATCGCGCAGCTCCCAGGTCTCCCACATCGGCGACGGCTGCGAGAGATACACGCAGAGGCTGTCGAAAACGTGCGGATTCCAGCTCACGGGCAGCTGGTCCAGCTTGACGAGCTGCCAGGTCTGCGCGTCGTCCTCGCAGTGCACGTGCTGCATGAGCGGGTAGGCCGTGGCCAGCTCCGTGCTCGAGCCGTCGGTGTTGACCTGCACGATCCGTAACCAGGCCACGTAGAAGTTGCGGAACACGAGGCAGCAGTGCAGCGAGGGCTTGCGAGGCGTCTGCAGAGACAGCTTGAACCCGACGTTGCCTGTGGCATTTGCGGTCGGGTTCACGGGCTTGGACGGGGACGTGGCGGGAATATGCACGGGCAGCCGGGAGATCTGGATCGGCAGCTCCGTCATCCCAACCAACTGCTAGAAGTACCGTCATGTACGCGAAGGGGTGCGACCTTTCGCGCGACCCAATCAGAGCCCTTCATTTGCAGAACGCTCTGCAATTGGTAGTTGTACCACTGAAGTGGTACCAATCTGACGTGTCGGGCATGTTGAAGGGCTCCAGTTAATGTTACAAAGTAAAGAGCACCTCACGCTCTACAGTCGAAGCGTTTGTGCAAATGGCAGGCACAGCGTTGTTGGAGCCGCTGTATTCACTCCGCTACTTACCCGTCCTGGGTTTGAGTTGACTTGTTCGCAATGAAAAGTGGAGGCCGCGCGGGCTGCCTCGCCGTCTCACACGCCCCACCATTATCCGGCTCGACGGTTATAAAGTTTAACGACCTCTCTAGCAATTGCCACGAAATTCTCAGACGCAGGCTTATTCCGCTGAGGAAACGCGCCGTTGGGTCGTTGCAAGTACCGCGTGACAGGCGAGAAACTGCGGTGCCTGAGAACGAACCGTGAGGCAAAGGCCGACAAATTTCCGCGTCATACTGCGAGCCTCGACAGGCCATGACAAGGTTGTGTCCAAGAATACGTGCGCGCAGGCGCCAACCTAGCAGTCTCCTTTAGTACCAATTCGCCAGGTACTGAGCTTTTAAGCTGCCGTGCCTGTCTTATCGGCTCAATACATCAAAGTGTTGAGCCCGGAACGGCATTTAGCGCTGCCCAGAACTCGGCCGTCTAGCAAAAATATCGGCCTATTGTTGTCGGTGCTGCCTGGGCTCCGCCGGAGCGTGTGACCAACTCGAGACGGCTCCGGTCTTAACTAAGGCCCCCAACCCGTGCGAACCCAACGAGTTGGGCAGCAGCGCTGGGAGCACGCGGCCGTCCCATTCATGGCTGCTATCGTAACGGGCTGCCGATGCTTTGCTGCATGACAATCAAGGCCCCTACCTCCATATTGCCTTAAAAATATGCCCGAGTCTCGAGGTGACGCGACTTGATAGGCGTGTCTCGGGCTTAGTATGTTCAAGTGTCGCCTCGAGCTGACGCGGTGCAAAATCTCAAAACGCCGCCGTTTACCGGGGCCAGGGTCTGTACGGAAGTATGGGAGCGTGGGGGCTGTGGAAAATGCTCAGCGGCGACCTGCTCTCAGCCGTTATGAGCATTTTTGGCGCTGTCCAAGTTTTAGTCCCGGACTACTTTTCGTGCAGGCACAGTGTACCACTCGTCGATGACTCGGGTTCGGTATGGACTAATGTTGACGTGCCTTATTTTAGCTCCTGCACACAAAACTCGCAGCCCCCAGCGAGTGCAGCAGCTGGAGAAGCTCATTCCGCAAGACGCGCAGTCGACCACAAGCAGCTCAACGCGGAGTCGCCCCAAGTCTTCCCACATCAGCTATGAACCTCGACCCGCGGCCCGCCGACTTCAGTGAGGAGGAGGACGAGGAGCTCATGTTCGCCTTCGAGGAGGAGCAGCAGCAGCAGGAGGAGGTCGCAGTCGCCGCCCCCCTCTCGCCGCGGCTGCACAGCGGAGGCTCGCGCATCTTCCACTCGATCGACGGCGTAGACGTGGAGCGGCC
>JAHQIV010000894.1:0-15275 GCA_030463285.1 Phytophthora europaea
AGATAACAGCTCTCGACAAGGCTACCAGTATCGTATCTGTCTGTCTTTCTACCTACCCAACATACACTATAGTGCAAGGCCACTCCAGTAGCACTACTTCGTCCTCGCCAAACAGAGCTACTTCTTCATTACACAATTTGTTTCGCGATACTCGAGTCGCTCTAGTCACCCAGCTCTCACACAGCACCAACCGTCCCAAGAACCAATGACAATACGCGTGTACTCCGTCTTCGTCGTCGCTGTGGCTGTACTCCTCTCTAGCAGCGATGTTGCTGCAGACACGGACGCCGGTCAGATCAAGTCCAAGACCTCCGAGGTGTTCCCCGGTGGTGTTCCGTCAGCCCAATCGCTATCCGCTCGTGCCGACGTCAGTATACGCCAGTGATCGCTGCGAGTCGGAGCCACGGACGATGCGGACGATGTAGACAAAACGGAAGACTCGGAAGAAAGGGAGCGAATGGGTGGCACAGACGTCGTCATGTGGGTCCATAAGCTAGAGCGTGCCGATGCTAAAATGTACCGCCAGATCGCAAAAGGCAACTCACTCGAGCGCATTCTCGACAAGTACAAGGTTCATTTTGAAATCGTGAATGGGCAGCGGGTTTACTCGAAGTACGACCCGGACTACCAAAGATACGTCAAATAGCTGGCGCGCTACCATGACGATCCCCTGACCTTCGGGGATCCTACCGCACGAGCTGAACTTTACTCGAACGCATAAAAAACAAATAATTGTTTTCAAATATTTGATTATCCGTTGCAGTTGCTTGTACTTAAGTACTTGCCAATCAAACTTGCCAAAATGTATAAATACTGCATTTGTGCCTGCTGGTAGTCTATAATAATAGCAAAAACAGCCAGTCACCAGATTGCAGAGTTGAGGTCGGTGTAAAATGTGGGAGTCACATCTTGTGATAGTGGCGTAGTTGCAAAGCTTAGTCGAGCAAGAGTACATGCAATCAGAGAATTCCGACTCATGTACAGTATGCAATGCGAACAGTGATCCGGGTCGTCTCGGACTAATTGGATCACCGACGAATTGTCTGCGAAAACACTAACGTTATATTATATGTTTTACGATGAAGCAATGCTAATTGGATGGTAGCTCCGCTCCTGACTCTATACTATGCTGCAGGTGTGCGCTATATAATGCATGATGGTGTGGTGGGATGGTGGAGCATGGCTCGACGCTGATTCTTCCTCTGTTCATTCGGGGTGTGGCCATTTCTGTTTCGCTCGTTTGTTAAGAGATTACATAACAAGAACAAGGTTCGATGTTCTGAGAGGTCCTTTATTTGAGGCCAATGTACAGGAACTTTAACTTTCGCAAGCTAATAACGGGGCGTTTTACTCGAGCACACGCCACGACCTCGCTATTTCTGCTGAGTGTAGTTGATATTGGCAATCTCCATACAACAGCGCTGGCCTGCTTGGTCTGTTTGGTACATACAAAAAAAATGTTTCGTAAAAAGTTTTTACTAAAAACAAGGGGAAATTGCTAATCGGTACCAACACCATGTGGGAATTTGATAATCGGTACCATTGCTGCTCTACAAGTGTTTATCAGTCATGTAGCACTTTTGCAGGTTATTAAGGAAAGATCGCGCATGGAGAACACAGCCGCGCTCGCGGCGGAATGGTAATGCAATAAAACTACGGAGGCGTGGTGGCCGCGGAGGACAAGGACGTGAGATGACGCAGGGTGCGTCACAGGACTGTTCGCTGACTGTGTGTCACTCCTAGGTGTAATAGCCATTGTAGCTAATATACACTTGTAGAGCAATTGCAGTAATCAGGGGAAGTCGTAAACACTTGCGTGCCGGGCAAAAAACCACGGCAGGACAAGCGTGTTCTGGTGCAGGAAGTTCTCTCTCTCTCTTGCAGTGGTCGCTGAGCTGCAAAAACGTAAGTGAGAGAAGGAGAGCTTCCTGCACTCCAGAGCACGCTGTTCCGCAGAGCTGTTATTATAGTAAAAGCAAGCCTAAACATACAAACGCTAAGTCCTTGGTGCGCAGCACCATCTCGGCTGCACTCAGCCAGCAATGTCTTCTGCATACAGTCCTTGGTACTAACCAGCACGCCATCACACAGGCACGCGGCAGACTGGAGATCCGGTAAGTCGCGTGTCCTCTCGTCGAACAGCGACGATCCGCACAGGATAGGCCGGTAGGATAGTTGTAGTTGGCCGGGTGTGGCATCGGAGGACACTGTGTTCTCACACTCACACTTGAGCATGATGCCGAACGCTAATGCCGAATGATCACACCGCACACGATCACTCACACACCAGGTACGTCCACGCACAGGAGCATCCACTTCAACCACAGCAGCAACATCATACACATTCGTAGTCGCGTAGCCTGCAGTCCCGCATGCACTGCACCCTCTCGATCTTCGCTCTTGAAGCCGGCTTAGTAGTGTCCCATGTTGTGGCTCAGCCACACAAGACTAGCGCAGCTAGCTTGGCCCTCACGGCACACGCCACCACCGTCCATTGCATGTTGTAGTTGTCGTCGTCTAGTTGCGGCTTTCAGTCGTATTAGGTGAGGCTCGTGCCTCGTCCGTAGTTGTAGAGGCGGGTGCCTCACTGTCCTCGCTCACGATAGGTAGCACTTTCATTTCACGCCGAAAGCGGGTGAACTTCACCGCACCCAGCGCCTTTGTCATGACGTCTGCCACCATTTCTTCAGTTCCAACGTGCTGAGTAGTCAGCTTCTTCAGCTCTACATTGCGGCGTACCATGTACCACTTGTTGTCTATGTGCTTTGACTTGGAGTGCTTGCCGGGCTTGGTTGTAATAGCGATAGCACCCTGGTTGTCGCCCAGCAGGAGCGGCATCGGGTGCTTCCACTTCAACTCGTCGCACAAGCCCGCAATCCACAGCAAGGCCTCTGCAGACTCCGACATTGCAATGCACTCAACTTCACAGGTACTAGTTGCATTGATCTGCTGCTTGCGTGATGCGTAGGAAATGACATTGCCGTCAAGCATAGTCACATAGCCGCTCACACTTCGACGGTCCACTGGATCATTGGCTTAATCCGCGTCAGAGTAAGCAGAGATGGTCACATCCGTTGAGTCCTTCACGTTCATCACCAACCCGTAGTCACACGTAGCCTTCAGGTAGCGCAGCACCCTCTTGGCTTGAGCATAGTGTGCCTGGTCGTAGTCTGCTAGGAACTTGCCCAAGTGTCGCGTTGCACGGGCAATGTCCGGCCTCGAACCTCCCACTAGATATTGGAGGGTTCAACCAACTCTCTGTAGGGCAGGTACTCCGATGTCGTAGGCACAGCCACCTTGTATTCAGAGGTGGCTTGCGGTGTAGTACATCCATTGCAATTCTCCATGTGAAAGCGCTTGAGCACGTCCAGCACGTACTGCCGCTGGCAGTAGACGATCTCTCGACGCGGTCGATTGATCATGATCTCCACACCGAGAAGGTACTTGACTGTTCCCATAGTTGTCAGTTCAAACGTCTCCATCAGGGAGGCGGCAACCTTGGCGCACACATCTCGTGGACCCATCAGCAACAGGTCGTCCACATAGACAGTCAATAGCAGTGCTACTTCACCATCCTTCTTAAACATGTACAGTCCGTAGCCGGACTCGGTCCGTTCAAACCCCATAGCCAGCAGCTTGGCATGCAGAGTCTTGTTCCAAATGTTCGGGGCCTCCTTCAGCCCACACAAGCTCTTCAACAGTCCGCAAATGAAGCCCGGTCCGTCAACTTGGAAGCCGGGGGGGCTGCTCCATGAAGATCAGCTCCTCCAAGTCTCCATACCGGAAAGCTGTCTTCACATCATACTGCAGCACATCCCAGCCTCTCTGCACTGCATAGTAAATGGCGGCGCGGATAGTCTCAAACCGGATAAAAAGAGGCGTAGGTTCTAGAGTAGTTGATCCCCAATTGCTGCTTCAAGCCATGGATTACCAGCGGGGCTTTGAACCGCTTGATGTGTCCGCGCTCGTCGCGTTTGACGGCGAACACCCATCTGCATGTGATGACTTTCAGGTTCTTGGCCATAGTGCGAGGCTGCAGTTTCCACGTCTTGTGGCTCTTCAATGACTCGAGCTCTGCCAGCATAACAAGTCACCACTGAAGCCAATGCGCGCTTGCTTGTATGTCGTCGGAATCTCCACATCCGTATTAGTCATCACGTTGCCCACACGTAGTCCAACAGTCGAACATTGGGCCACTCCTTCCATCTTGGTCGCTTGAGGCAGGGCTCAACCGGCGGAAGTTGTATCACGAAACCACTGGTCTCCTTCTCCTCAGCTGCTTGCTTCCGCGCTCGGCGCTTCCGGCGCTTCTTGGCCGCCTTGGACACCGTCGGTAGCGTCTCCACAGGCGCAGCAGCAAGAACAGCAGTTCCCGGTTGAGGCTCAGCACTCCCACTAAATGGAGGCGAGCTGCTTTCGATTGAACTCCCACTAGAACTTGGCGCGATCTCAGTTGAGGCACCAGCAATCGGCACCTCTTCGATGAGTTGCTCCAGGTTTACAGCACTCACGTCGTGCTGTATCGGCAGGTACGAGTCCGTGCCCGTCTTCACACGAGCGACAGGTACCGTATCAGAAAGTTGATGGTCTCCATCACTGTAGGCATTCTCGAGTAGCTTCCTCACGTAAGTTCCATCAGCAGTTAACTCATCGTGGAAGCGCACATTCCCACCTTGTGCAGTGGTGGCGTGGTGAGCCGCAGGAAAGCCGTGGCATACCGCCACGCCGTGATGATTGCAACCAAGGGTAGCAGCCCAGACGTTTTGGATTTGGTGGATTCTCGCCGCCTCGCTATGGTGGACCGCTGCGAGTGTATGCCGTGGAGCACAACAATGCAGGTATGCAAGCAAGTCAGTCAGATGTGGTTGAGTGGATCATGGACTCGGGGTCCCAGGCCAAAGTGTGTGGCGACCTCGTACTCTTCACCACGATTCGTGAAGATGTGAAGAGCCGTCTTGATTTTGCCAACGGAACGACTGAACACGCGTGCATTCGCGGGTCTGTGTTACTGCGCGTTGTTAACCAGGTCACTGGAATGGTGGAGGACCGCCTGCTGGACGACCTGGTCTACACCCCTAACGCCAAGATCAATCTCATCAGCCTCGGGTACCTGCAGATGACCGGTCGCTACCGGTTGACGTGCTCGCCCGACCAGCGTACAGCGTGATTGACCAAGCCGGACACTGTGCTGAAGTTTGACATGCATGAGAATATCTATCGTCTGCGCACCGAGCGCATCCCTGGTGTCATGGTGATGACAGCTTTGAAACAAGACATGGACAGCGAGAAGCAGATGGAGCTGCTGCACCAGCGCTTTGGGCATGCGTACATGGACACTGTGAAGCGGCTTGCGCACAAGCCTGATGTTGGAGTAACGCTAAATACAAAAGGGCTTACTTCCTACGAGTGTGTTGCGTGTGCTGAGGCGAAAGCCAAGAGGATGACTCATGCAAGGATTGCAAAAAGAAACTCCAAACCGCTGCAAGTTTTGATGATGGACATTTGCTCGATTAAACCTCCCACTATCGGAGGATGCCGCATGTTCCTGTTCGTAGTGGATGAAGCAACGCGCTTCAAGTGGGCGTTCTTGATGCAACACAAGAGTGAAGCAACATTCCATCTTAACATAATAATGAACCGACTACGTACTCAACTGCGTGAGTACAAGGTCGAACGGCTGTGGAGTGACCAAGGTGGTGAGTTTCTGAGCGCTGAGCTCGAGACTTACTGCAACGAGCATGGTGTCGAGTTGAAGACGACCAACTCGTACTCGCCGCAGGAGAACGGCATCGTAGAGCGCGCCAATGGTGTGGTATTGCCGCGCATCCGTGCCATGGTGATGGCGACGCATCTGCCGAACATTCTATGGGGTGAGGCGTTGCTACACGTTGTGGAGAAGCTGAACAACTTGCCGACCAAGCCACTGGGCCTTACGTCACCGCGTCGACGTTTGTTTCGCAACAAGCCACAGCTTGAGGACTTGCGCGTGTGGGGCCGCATTGCCCACGTGCGCATATCCCCAGAATCGAGGCAACTCAAGGACAAGATGGAGGCAAGAGCGAGGCTAGCCTTGCTGCTGGGGTACAGTCTGACGCCACCAGGCTACAAATTCCAGGACTTGAAGACAGCGCAGGTGCTGCTGTTGTGGCCGTTCTCGATCACGAGGACGCTACAATGGACCCCCCCCCCCCCCCGCGGACCCCCAGGACTGATCAGAAGCCCACCGCCTCAAAGCTTTGGACGCAGGCGGAGCTCGCCGCCTCGTGGACCGCCCATGAACCAGGGTGATCCTCCGCCTATGCAGCGGCGTGATGGACCACCCCCAAGTCACTACGGGCAACAGCTGCGCCCTCTTGGTGGCGATCTGCTACGTCCTCGTGGTAGCCCACCATGGGCGTAACTACGTGGCTGCGAGCGACTTCGTTCAAATTCACGTCGTTGGTGGTCATCACCTCGTTGCATTCCATCCCATTCTTGGCGTTCAGGCGCGCCAACACGGTAACCTTGCCGACTATCCCCTGGCACAGGCGAACCCCCTCGTGGTTCGCCTTGGTTGCACCCTGGTTCAAGTCTCGGTCCACCCGTCAGCACCCCCTTCAATCCTTGGCACATGTGATAGAGCATCTGCTCCCATGTAGGCGGCGGTCCACGCGGTGTTGCTCCCTCCCACTGACTCTTTGAAGCCGTCGCTACCAGTGTCTGTAGAGCTTGCTGCACTTGCTTCTCTGCAGTCGCTAGCGTTGGTGCGACTGGAGTAGTCTGCTGCAGCTCATGACGCTTGGCTTCCTCATCATCACTCGCTGACGAGATCGGCGAATGTAACTGCGGCTGTCGTCCCACTTGCACCACGCATCGTCTCAGCCGCGCCAGGCGGTGATGTCAATGAAATTCCATCAAAGAGTTGTCGGGGTACAGATGCATGTTGATCAAGTTGAACAACTCGGACCGAGTATACGAGAGAGGTGGGCGGCTGTCTGCCCTGCAACTTGTCCTTCTTCCTCTTCTCTAACTCGGGCTTCAACGGCTTGCCGGTGGTCTCGATGCACTCGAGCCACCAATGTCCTTCGGCGCCACAGTCTCCGCAGTTGGTGCGCGCCTTCTTGTCGTGCGCACCCTTGCTGCGCTTGCGCATGCTGCCTTGGCTCGCCAACACTTGGACAACTTGGGCAACTGCGCGTGTTGATGGCTGCGACTGCGACTCGAGTTGCTGCCTCTGGTGCTCTGCATCACACAGGCGCTGGAGCACCGACGCCAGCTTTAGCGTCTTGCGGTCGTTGCTGTTCAACCAGTTGGCGTTCTCGCAGTTCACGTCCGGGAAGACGAGCACTGAGATGGACGGCACCAAGCTGGCCTGCTGCCACTCCTCGAACTCGCCCTTGACTTGACGCAACTTGGTCGCCTTCAACTTAATGTCCACCGCGTACGAGTCGACATTCTTGTTCTGCTGCATCATGCGCATCATCAGGTCCCGCATCAAGTAATCCGGGTTGATGCCATCGTACGCCTCGAAGTGCTTGGTGATGAACGACCACAGCACCGAGGCGGCGTCCATGTTGTCGCGCAACACGTCGATCCTAAACGTAGCTCTCAGGTCGACCGACAGCGATAACGCCAGAGCCGAAAAGGCCTTGTCCTTGCGGGCCGTGTACCACGCCGTGTACCACGCCGTGTACTTCTGCCTGCGCAGACCTTCCACGACGTCGTAACGCTCGCCGTCGTAGGTGATGTCACCAAGCCCGCGGGGCTCGAAGTGCAACGGCACCTCGCTCTTCCACGCCTTGTAGTCGCTCTTGGAGTGCAAGTGCGGCAACTGGATGAGCGCGGAGTTCCTCAGCGCCTTGGTGTACTCCGCCAATTCGCGGTTGCCGTAGCGGCACTCCGGGGAAGGTGTTGTCCAGTGGCGCAGCGCTGCCTTGGTTCTGCTCGTCCTGGTCTCTGCCGCCGTGTGAGCTGCTGTCGCTGCCTGAGTCACTTGGTGGCTGCGGCGGTGGGTTTCCGACTGGCGGGGCTGTGGCTGAATGGGCAAGTTGCCACAGCCCTTCAAGTAGTACTCTGAGGAATGTTCGCCCTCCAGGGATTCCGACCAATGAGCGAACGAGGCGCTCGGTCTCTACATATGGCAGCGTCGAGTCAGTCTGATCGGTGATTTGATCAACAATCGGGAATGTTCAAGAACTCTGCATGCTTTCAGCCAATCGCTGAATTGCATTATCGGGATTGGTCAAAACTTCATCATCGTCTTGACCGGTTGTGTCGTCCACACTAGATGCCACGCCGGTCGAGCGCGGCGCCCTGATTGGGCTCATAACCTGAGATGACGCAGGGTGCGTCACAGGACTGTTCGCTGACTGTGTGTCACTCCTAGGTGTAATAGCCATTGTAGCTGATATACACTTGTAGAGCAATTGCAGTAATCAGGGGAAATCGTAAACACTTGCGTGCCGGGCAAAAAACCACGGCAGGACAAGCGTGTTCTGGTGCAGGAAGTTCTCTTTCTCTCTTGCAGTGGTCGCTGAGCTGCAAAAACGTAAGTGAGAGAAGGAGAGCTTCCTGCACTCCAGAGCACGCTGTTCCGCAGAGCTGTTATTATAGTAAAAACAAGCCTAAACATACAAACGCTAAGTCCTTGGTGCGCAGCACCATCTCGGCTGCACTCAGCCAGCAATGTCTTCTGCATACAGTCCTTGGTACTAACCAGCACGCCATCACACAGGCACGCGGCAGACTGGAGATCCGGTAAGTCGCGTGTCCTCTCGTCGAACAGCGACGATCCGCACAGGATAGGCCGGTAGGATAGTTGTAGTTGGCCCGGTGTGGCATCGGAGGACACTGTGTTCTCACAGGACGGCATCTTATCCCGGGTTGCACTAACACATTGCCATTATGGCCGTCAACAAGCGTCGTCGCCAGCAGCGCATCCAGCAAGTGGGCGTGCAGGTGGAGGAGAGGCGTTCTGTAGGACGCGCAGGACAAAGTAGATCGAGGATGTGCAGGCAGAGCAGCTCTCCCAGATGGACAGCAAGGGCGAGGACACGACGCACTCGAATTAAGAAGCTCAAGAATCATCGCTAGGACCCGCTGTTTGTCGGCGAGAGCCGTGACGTCAAGGAGGACCAGCAAAGCCAGCAGCTTGGCCTTGGCGAGTACGTGGCCATATACGTGGGTGGCGAACTGAGATCACCACGCATGTATACGGACCAGGAGTTGGCGACAACTACAATACTTTATGTTGACTACGACGTGTTGGCGGTTAAGCAACGACTACGAAGCAAGACGACGGTAAAGAAAACATTATGTGGTGTTTAGAGTTTAACCCCCTCCCCCCCCCGCTCTCAACCGTTGTATATTACAACATGCGCGGTTTGGCTCGTTTCATAACATGTATTATACAACTTGTTAAAAACGATGAAATGCACGCGGTTAGGCTGAAAAAATGCAGAGCGTGAACAAAAATTTGCAAAAACAGAACGAGAAAGGATTCACTGATGTGCAACCAGACAGCTGGATTTAGTGGCTGCGAGGCCGCCCCCCGAGTCATTTCTCAAAAAGACAAGAACAAGAGAGAGCTCGAGATGGCGGCGCGACGCGAGACTTGCAGTGAGCACGACGCCTTCCTCAGCAGACTGGCTGGTAGGAGCTTGGAGGAGAGCCAGCGCCTGTCCACGGACCACCGCGCATACCTGAACGGTACGCGGGATGTTGATGCTGACTTCGGGCCTGCGGAGCAAGCACCAAGGACTGAGACGCCGACCGTTGCCGCGACACCTGCTACGCCTCGCACGCGTGCAGCTTCTCCTCTTCCACCACGAGTAAAGGATGCATGCTACATAGCAAATGCGAAGAAGCTTAGAGCGAGACGTTTAGCTGAAGAAGCCGCAAAGAAGAAAGGGGCGTCAGGCAAGAAGAAGATGACCAAGCGTCGAGCAGCCGAGATTCAAAGGGAGGAGAAGAGGTTGAAGAAGGCAGAGCGGGCGCGGGTAGCTGCGGAGGAGCTGCGAGGGAGAGAGGACCGCCATGTTGCGCTTTCGCAGCTCCAGTAGAAAGATGGAGATGGCGCAGCGGTTGCGAGGAGGGGGGAGACGTCAACAGCGGGGGCAAGCGGAAGGCGGCGCCCAAGCGGAAGAAGAAGCAGAAGAAGGCGAGCCCTCATGTCGTCGACCCCGAGAATGATGCAGATGCTGACGACGAGAGTGCTTGTGATGGATCCTCGGCATCTGCTGCATTGGCGTCACGAGGGTATGTGCCAGAGCTCATGATGTATATACCACATGTTCTGATAGCGTTGACGTTGTATAATATGTGATGTTACAGCGGAGAAGTTGCAGCAGACAACTCGTCTATCGACGTCGTATCTACACCAGATTCTTCACGACAAGCAGCCAGGTATGTATTTCAATCATGGGTTTTATACATGTATGATCTGGGACTGGTAGTATATTGACACATTATGTTTGATGTTGTGCAGGTCGCTCAGCATGGATTCGTGTGTGGTAGAGGTGGCTGATACCTCCGTCGCAAACGACGTAGCCCCGAGTTCCCAGCCAACAGACGGTGACACACTAAATTCGGACGTCGAAGGTGATGTGGACTCTGAAGACTGGTACACGGAGATGGAAGTGGTCGCTGGTACTGGCACTGGTACTGTGGACGAAGACGACGTCGGGCAGCCACGAGCAGAGCCGGAAGTGGAAGGAGCGGAAGAAGAAGATCTCTCGGAAGGGAGCGATGGAGGTTTGGATGGAGAGGTGCTACTAGCACGCCAGAAGAGGCACTCCAAGCGCCAGCTGGAGCGAGAGCGACTCGCAGCAGCTAAGGCGAAGCTTTCGCGTGATTGGTCTACGACTACGGCGAACTGGGATACGCTAACAACGGAGGAGATGGAAGCTTTTGCACTGGATCCCGAGGCGTTGGAAAAAATGCGCGCAGACGGCTGGAACTTCGGTACGTTTGACACTACTATTGATGTGGTATATACTGCATGTACTGACATAACATGTTCTATTATATCGCTAGATCGTTCGACATCCTGATCAGACCGAACCATATCCTGGCCTGTATGCTGGAGAGTACGGGCCGACCCCAGCCGTGCTCGAGTTGGCAGATTCACCATTGCACCTGTTTTTCTACTTCATGTCTCCTAGACTATGGCGGCGTATTGCTATGGAGGGCAACCTCTACTACAATCAGAATTGGAACGGACGCGTGGACAAGATGTTTGCAGCACAGCAAGCTCGAGGAGAAGAATCAACAAGAGATGAGGTGTTACTGAGAGAGACTAAGAGTCACAAGAAGATCCAACCAGAGGACATTATGCACTGCATTGGCTTATTGGTCGCTAGAATGTTGTGCCCTCACAATCGACGATTTGCTGATCACTGGGCGACGACCTCGGTTGGTGCCGTGCCAAAAGGCACCTTCGGAAATTTTGTGCGCAAGGCACGTTTTGACCGCATTACGCAGAATCTTCACTTTACGAACAACACGGACGAACGCGCGGAGACCGATCGTGCATGGAAAGTAAGGTCGGTGGTGGATACGTTGCAAGAGACTTTCATGAGCGGTTATATGGTGCCTCCAGTGCTGTCGTTTGATGAAGCCATGATTCCGTCAAGAAGCCGCCACAATATTACGCGCCAGTTCATGAAAGACAAACCCCACAAGTGGGGGACGAAGTTGTTCATGACCTGCTGCGCGGAAACTGCATATTGTCTTCGGTACGTTGAAAGCGGACTCCATGGTGGAGTCTGCTTTTTTTGGCTAAGTTCTACATGTTGTATATTAACGTATGGTGCTGTTGGAATCATGCTGTATTTACACCATGTAGAATTGAGATCTTTTGCGGGACAGACCACCCCTCGGACTAGCTCGGTGGAGTCTCGCCGACGCAGTTTTCGGCTGACCCGAACTCAGGACCTGCCGCAGTGATGAGGAACCTCCAGAAGGTCCTCCCGCCTCAGCAAGACGGAACGTACCATGCTGTGGCCACCGATCGCATCTACACGTCAGTACAGCTTGCACTGCAGCTGATGGCTCGCAATGTGTACCTCGTGGGTACGATCCAGACAAACAAAAAGGGCTTTCCACCGGAATTGATCACCAAGGAAGCTTCGCGCCCAGCGGAAGTTCCGCGTGGCGCGGCAACTATTGCAGTGGTGGGACCGCCTACCTGTGTACCTGCTCTCAACTGGCGCTAGCACAGCAGTCGAGAGGTGCGGTAAGTTTTATTGTTCTCTGTCATAACCCTATGGTCGCTAACATACACTGACGTTCCATTTTGATATAGGACGCCATATTCCGGGTGGACAAAGAGTCACCATCCCCTGCCCGTCCGCGATGCGCGACTACCATCGCTGAATGGGCGGAGTGGACATCCACGACCAACTGTGCCTGCAGCGCTATTCGCTGCAGCTGTCTGTGCGCTTCCGAAAGTACTACAAGACCATATTCTTGGGTCTGGTTGATATGGCAATGGTAAACGCGTATATTTTCTATCGTGAGGCGCACAAGCAGCAAGGAAAACAACCGGTCGATCACGCGGGATTTTTGGAGGTGATCCAGGCTCAGCTTCTGCAGACTACGGGCGCCGACTTCGTTGAAGATGTATATACAACATGTTTGTATATTAGCATGGTGTATATGTTGTATAATAGCTCATACGCTGTTTTCATGAACAGATCCTGTCACCCGGACCAGCAACGCCAACACGCCCTGCTACACCGATTGCTGCCGCGCACAAGCTCTCCGAATTCCCCGAGTAGGTCCAAGTTCGTGAGGGCTTTCGGAAGCGGCCGCAGCATCATTGCAAGGTCTGTTCTATCCAGAAGACGAAGGTTGGGCAGCGCAGTGCCACCAGATTCTTTTGTCAAGCCTGCTGCGGCGACAACAAGCGTGCGTTCTAGCAGGTATAGTTGCTGCTAACCTCATATCTATCCTGCTGTGTACTTGATGATATGTATACCTATGTGACCGCGTTAGATCCGGCGACTATTCGAACAACAACATGACGTGCCATCAGATATGGCACGTTAAATGGAAGAACGGTGAAGAGCGCCCGCGTCCTCGCATAGGCCGAGACATTCAAATGCGAGGTCTCGGCAAGAAGCGCCGCCGCCGCGAGGACGCTGAAACGAACGAGGATGCGGAAGAGGATGATCGAGCAGCGTCCGATGCGGAGCCGGAAGAGGAGGAGGGGGCGGAGGAGGAGACAGCGCCTGCGGTGGAGGCGGCGACAGCGCCGGCAACGGCGGCGCCTGATAGAGATGAAAGAGTGAATAGCGTGTGAGGGCTCGCCCATTGCGTGCCACATGACTTCTAATTCAGTTTAATTCATTGCTATGCATAGTTGGGCGAGTTCGTTTACCCCTTGTTCGTTCTGATAAAAGGGCCAAAACAAGATGCAGTATATACGCCATGTTTTATCCGCTGACCAAGCGTCGGGGTATTTGACGTCGATGCTGGTACAGAGCAGTGCGCGTGATGAGAAAGCGATCATGGCCGATCAGGTTAACTTCCCGCAGCACATAAAATAACATCGTAATTATTACAGTCAATACAAAATCCTATATTAGTCTGGTTTTAACATGGTGTATTTACCAACATGTTAAGGGACAGACAGGGTGTGAAATAGCTCGCAAAAACGCTTGAGAGCGGGGGGGGGGGGGGAGGGGGGGGGGGGGTTAATGCACGCAATGTAATAAGTCTGTACTTTAAGTATCTGTTAGCGATTGATTTCCTGGTGGGCAATAGCTCTTTCTTCACGAAGTGCTTGCCGACGCGCACATGTTAGGATGATGTGACCTCTACGCCCGCACCTGGATCATACAATTGGAGATGGTTCAGGGTCAATCTCAGCGCGGCTACGAAGTCGACTCTGATTGCGAGGCCTGCCAGCGGATCGAAATCAAAAGTGCTGCACGACTGATAAACGCTTGTAGAGCAGCAATGGTACTGATTAGCAAATTCCCACATGGAGTTAGTACCGATTAGGGGATGTTTCATTCGAGGGCAGGTTAGATAGGGCAACTTTTACTCGCAAATTCTATTTTATTTCGCATGAATACATTCTAAAAGGGAATAAGTTAATAGTGGACAAAAGGGTTAGTCGCGCATCGCCACACAATCGCCCCAGTGGTCCTGCGGGAGAGGCCACCTTCAAGTCGCGCGCAAGCAGCAGAACCAAGCTCGGCCCTCCGTGCGCGGTCAGGTCCAGTGCCAGCATCGGCACCAAGTCCCCCACCAGACATCTCCTGCACCGCCAGCTCCAGCGTCACCTCCAGCGTCAGCTTCTCGTCCAACGCCCGCACGAAGTCCAGCTTCTGCGTCAGCTCCTCCGCCATCTCCTCCGTCGGCTCCTGCGCCAATTCCTGCACCGCCAGCTCCTGCGCTGGCTCCTGTGTCAGTATCTTACACCAGCAACATCAGTGCCGCGAAGGCCAACGCCGTAGGTCTTACATCAGCATGTATAGACCCTGTGGCTTCAGCAATGAACGTAGCTCTTCTAATGTACCGCCACATAGTGATTCCTCTCCACTAATCTGTTTGAACATGGGCTAAAATACCCAAGTTGCCCCAGCTGCCCTGAGCTCAAAACTCAGGGCAGCTGGGACAAATTTAAATGAATCTGATTGGCCTAGAGAGTTGCCCCAGTTAACCTGCCCATCCCCTTAGCAATAGCTGTAGTCAATTGCGCAGCAACAAGAAGAAGTTGTATTTCCCAGCTCTTGAGCAAAACGATTTATAGCCAATCAGAGTAGGTTTAATTGAGTACCCCAATTGGAGTTTGCTGCTACAAGAAGACTTTCGTTTTGCTAGTTTCTACATAAAAGCTTTCTGCGCAACACACCCGTCCCCGCTAGGCAAATTGTTCTGCCACTGGCCCGGATAACGTTGTCAGAACATGGTTTCTCCAGCTGGGATGCGTGGTAATGTAGCAGAGTTGTCCCTGATATCAGCCCCAGGAGCCGAATTAACACACCACAGCCACCTTGGTGTGGCTGCGCCGACGCGCCGCTGGTATTCTCGCACGCGGCCCTGGTACGCCATGTTCCCCAGCACGAGCGTAAGCATCGCGGCGCGTGGCGTCGTCTTCTTTCCCATGTATTTGGAGTTTCAGGATACTGAAACAGGAGCTTCCAAACTTGGGTGCTCAGACGCGATGGAGGAGCGTAACCACTGGCACGAAGGTGGAGCCCGACGCCCATTCCGCGTTCAGCACCCAAGTCGACCAAGCTTTAAAAAAAAGCCAAGCGCTCATGAGCCCCCCGCCGACTTCGCCG